>VMDO01003753.1:0-137246 GCA_007922755.1 Pedetes capensis
ATATATATATATTCTTCCTTTAAGTTAGATTTAGCTCCCACATATGAGTGAGAACATATAGTTATTTCTCTTTTTGGGCCTAGGTTCATTCGCTTAAGATGATATTCTCCAGTTCCATCCATTTTGCTGCAAATGATATTATTTCATTCTTATTGCTGAGTAATATTCCATTGTGTTTATATACCAAAGTTTTTTTTTTTTTATCTAGTCCTATATTGATGGACATCTTTATTGATTCCATATCCTTGGGACTGTGTAAAGTGATGCATTAAATATGTAAATGCCAAGGTCTCTGTAGTATGATGAGGTATCTCCCATTGTGTATATTCCTAACAGTGGTATAGCTGGGTCATATGGTAGTTCTATTGTCAGTTTTCTGAGGTATCTCCATACTGATTTCCAAAGTGGTTGAACTAATTTACAGTCACACTAGCAGTGTACAAGTGTTCCTTTTTCTCCGAATCCTCACTAGCATTTGCTAATTCATAGGCATGATCCTTTACCTAAAGGACCCAAAAAATTCCTCTATAAAACTCTTAGAGCTAATTAACTCCTTTAGCAAAGTAGCAGTATGCAAAGCTAACACTCCAAAATGAGTAGCTTTTCTTCACACCAATAATAAACAGGAAAAAAAGGAAATTAAGGCAATAATCCTATTCATAATAGCCCACCAAAAAATTAAATATTTAGGAATCAATCTAACCAAAGATCCTGAAGATGTTTACAAGAAAAACTTTAAAACACTAAAGAAAGAAATTGAAGAGGATACTAGAAGATGGAAGGACCTCCCCTGTTCATGGATTGATAGAATCAATATTGTATAAATGGCTATATATTGTAAAATGGCAATTTGCAGATTTTGTGCAATTCCCTATTCCATTTTTACTATGTTTTTAAATCTTGAATCAGAGTCTTGCTAAGCTATGGTGGCTGCCTCTGGTCTTGAATTTGAGATAATCTTGGATGTGCTTCTTGACTCCCTAGGATTACAGGCATGCATCACCTTGCCTGGTTTTTCCTTTATATTTTTATCTAATTATTAATTTTAAAAAGTATTTACCTTTTTAATGTAGGAGTTTTACTCTTTGTGATTAATGAGATGGTTGTCTTTTGCTTTATGTGTCTGTTGTCACTACTTAGCTTTTCAGTTTCCCTAATTCTAAAACTTGGTTCCCATTTGCTATTCCTTCCTCTCTGTGGTTTCTCACAGCCATAATGTTGAGGTTGTACACACTGGCTGGCCCTCTTCTCTTTGTGATAGACCTCAGTATTTGTGGATTGACATGCTATCTAACTTGGGGGCTTAAAATATAAGATAGCTCAGTGATCATGAGGAAAATATACTCATTTGCCCAGAGTCCATTTTGAAAAATGTAATTGGATAAAATTTTCCTTAGTATAACCAAACTAATATCTACTGTTTGCATTCCTGTTCCACCTCCATCTCCTCATCCTCAAGGTAGAATTCCAACTGATTTTCTTTCTATGGTAATTCAGAGTTTGTCTAAAACATGTCTTTGTGCTTCTGGTTCACAGTGATTTTATGAGGATTACTATACAAAATTTATGTTTTAAAATATTTATTTAGCATATCCTTTATACCCTATTGAGACATTATTTTTATTGTATTGAATTTATCTTTATATATTTACCAATTTGTGTCATGCTTGGAAATTCTACCTCCCTAACTAGATTATAAACTCCTTGAAGACAAGAAATTAGAAACTTGGAAAAATACATTCTAGCTCTAGTTCTAGTTTTTATTGCCATTTCCAATGATACTTCACACAGAGACAATGAAATTATTTAAATTATATTTTTCCTTCGTCATTTGTTTTTGTACAAATCCTCACAGCTGTACTTTTAAATATGTTTATTTTACAGTATCAAAAGATGAACTTTACAAGTAAATTTCTTAAAGTTAGGTAATACATTTGCTTGTACAATATATCATTGCCAATTACGTTATTGGATAGGATCAACCTTGTTATGCCTTGCTTTCCCATTTCCATCACTTGACTGTCAGGACCCCAAGACAGCTGATTTATCCAAGATCTTTAGTTCAACCTGTATATCTGGCAAACTTACCCTATTTCTCCTTTCTTACTAAACCCATCACCAATACTTAAACTATCTTTGAAATCTGCATATCAGCTATCTCACTTTATGATCATCATTCCTCCAGCTGATTTCCTTGTACTCCTAATCCTCAAATAATTTTCTTACGAGATGTTGACTACCCTTAGTCTGATCCCTTAATTATTTCCTTCCTCATTTCCTCCTTCTCTCATTGCCTGCATGCCTGCCTGCCTCCCTCCCTCCCTCCCTCCCTCCCTTCCTTCCTTCCTTCCTCATTTAAATTTCTCCAGTCTACATTGTGTGATCATGTGAACATCATCCTATTCAGCTATGGATAATCACAGAAGGAATAGTATTCCAAATTTAAGTTATTTGTTTAAACTACATGTCTCCCTGGCACTTCAATCTTATGAGAAAATTTGTCACTATTGTTTTTTTGAAATAGAAATACCTTGGATCAATTATCTGAAGCAGAGTCTTTACCATTAATCATATAATCACATTATAATAGTTTCTGTCTTTAAAAAACAGAAATTTACTAGTATCCATTCTTTCTCTAGGAATACAATCAATATGCTATCCTCTTTTCACTATAAAACTCTACAAATAATGCCATATTTTCAGGTATCTTCTTTCCTATTTAATTTTACCTCTTGTAGCTCCACCATTCATGACGTTTTTGGCCCTTCCTCCACCAAAATTGCACTTTCCACAATGCACCAATGATCATTAGATCCAGTGATGAATTTTAGTGTTCATCTTACTTCAGCGCTCAGTAACTTTTGACATATTTGATTATTTCCTCTTTTTAACAAACCCTTTCTTCATTGATTTTTTTGAGGTAGCCTACTCTATTGAGATTCTTATTCTCTGGAACCTTTTCTCTTGATCTTTTTCAACCTTCCCATTTAAATTTTGGAGTGCCCAGGAGTTAGTCATCAGCATTCTTCCTCCGTATGTTCTTAGACTAACCATACCCTGTTGATAACCATAATCAGATGTCCCGGCTGCCTTTTCCCTTGAGTTTTTAAGATTATATAACTGACAGCCTTCTGGACAGTTCCTGTTGGATGAATAATATTCATAGGAAGCCAAACATATTCAAGAGCTACTTTTGTTTATTCCCTAAATCCTCTTTTCTCTTCAGTTTCTCTATCTTACTTGATGCTTTCATTTTCCCAAGTGCTTCAGATAAAAATATATTAAGAGTCAAGTCCTGGATCCATGTTTCCTTTGCTTGCTATGTTCAAGGCCTGCTGTCTCCATCTCCATCTTCCAGCTGGATCTCAGTCCTCATAGACCCTTAGCAAAGACAGCATCATCTTCTGGAAACACACCAAAAACTTTTATATGTGGACTATTTCCCTCTTGTCCATCATTTTCTTATTCCCTGCCTAGACTTACCTCTATACAATAGCCAGTATGCTGTTTGTGAAAGATAAGAGAGTTCATGTCATCATTGTACTGAAAATTCTTCAGTGACTTCAGAGCTCCCTTAGAACACAAACTCACCCTTTGACAGAACATATAGCAAACTACATAATGGGGCCAGTCTATCTCTGACCACACCTCCCTCATTCCCTAGTACTATGTGTCATTTTTCAATTACAGTGACCTTCTTTCCTTCTGTTTGAAGACATGATTTAATTACTGTTCTCTCTGCCTATGAAGCTTTTCCCATGATTTCTCAATTGCTGCCTCTTTATTCAGAGCATAATTTAAATACTTCTTTCCAAGGAAGTCTTAACCAGTTACATGAAGCATTCCACCCCTGATCCAGCCTACCCTGCTGTCAAGGACCTGCTCTTAACCGAATAACATCAAGGAATAAACTATTTATTGTTACAATTCAGGTTTTTCACTAGAATATAGACTCCTTGAAGAAGTTTCTTGATGTATTCCCATCTCTTAGACTAATTCCCTAAAATGAATAGGTGCTCAAGTCATTGATCAACATTGTATACTCTAGTTAAACAAGGAGTATAATCCATATCTCATACTTTCAGTCTTTGGAACTTGCAAAACTAATGTGGCTCTATATCTGGAGCTAAAGGATATAAGAAGGAGGGAAGGAAGGAAAGAAGGAAGGATAGAAAAAATGAGAGAAAGAGGGGAAATAAAATCAATGTCAGTTTTCAATCTCTTTATTACTGAGTACAAAACTCAGGACGAATTAGCTGAGGATAATGGGTTGTTCTTCCATTTCTCATTTGATCACATTGGTTTTATAGAATCAGTCTAGTAGTTTTACATAAGATTGGATTTTTATGAAGATTTCATGTATCTTAACATATGTCACTTCAGCTGACAAGTTGGATTTTTCTGAGTCCTAAACTAAATATTTATAAATAGACCCATAAATAAGTTTAATTAATGATGACGAGTCGAATTGCAATGCAGAAGCTCCATCTGGTGGCTTAATTTATAGATACACAAAAATAGCAATGCAGAATAACAATCCTACTCACAGTGGACCCAATGAAGGTGGTTGAAGTATTCTGTTTCTCCTCATCCCTTCCTTCCTCCCTTTGGTTGATATAAACAGCCACCACTCTCTTCCTTCTTTTATTATGGGAGAGAGGACATATACTATCTGAGTTTTTATTCTCCTACTGGTGGAAGAATTTCCTTCTGAACTTCTTTACATCCTATATCTATTTTGTAATTTCATCCATTTTCATAAATTAGATGTTAACAGGCAGACAGAAGAAGCAGGTCCAGAGGAAGGAACACAGGTCTAGGGTGTGGCTCTAGGTCTGGGGAAAGGCAGGTCCTTCCCCAGCAGTAACATTTACCTCCCTCTTCCTGGCAGCAGATACCTCAGTTCATCTGTATTTCCCCACGTAAAAGAATTTATATAAGACAGAGAAATTAGCATAAAGTATAGAAATTGCCCCCCCACATGTCAGTCAGTTCTCCATACTGTGGGGGCTTGCATGTTGCTATGAGGCTGAAAGCTATGCTACCAGTATTTCAGACACTAGTATCCACCAGGGTCACCCATGGTGTATAGATTTCAGCTGAGCTTCCAGACTAAGACACACTAGGGAGGAGGACCTGGGAACACACTCCTGACAAACGTGCCCATTGAAAACCTTATGAATAGCAGAGAAACAATGTGAGATACAGTACCAGAAAATGAGCCCCTAGGTTGGAAGGCACTCAAAAGTCCACTGGTGAAGAGTTACCACCTCAAAGTGGAGTCTATGTTAATGATGGAAATGGAATAAAGGTCCAAGGACCTCCATTTGCTAATATGGCATGACTCAAAAGGAAGAGAAACAACTGAAAACATCCATTAATAATTAGAATGTGAAATGTACATCATATGAATCTAGGAAAATAAAAACCATTAAAGAGAAATGGAGCGCATAAAACATTGACATTCTAGGCATCAGTGAGCTAAAATGGACTGTCATGGGCTGTTTTGAGTGAGATAATCATATGGTCTACTATGCTGGGAACAACAAAGAGAAATGGGGTTATATCCATCATCAAAAAAGACATCTCAAGATATGTCCTGAAATACAATGCTGTCAGTGACAGAATAGTATCCATATGCCTACAGGGAAGGCCGGTTAATATGATTATTATTCAAATTTACACACCCACCACTAAGGCCACAAATGACTATAGGGAAGACCTCTACTAGCTTTTACAATCTGAAATAGATCAAAAATGCAATCAGGATATACTGATAATTACTTGTGAATGGAATGCAAAGGTTGGAAACAAAGAATGCAGCTAAGTAGTCAGAAAATATGGCCTTGGTGAAAGAAATAATGCTGGAGAGCACATGATAGAATTTTTTCAGACCAATGACCTTTTCATTGCAAATACATTTTTTCACCAACATAAATGGTGACTATCTATAGTGTCCTATGGTATCAGATTTGGAAGCTAAGCAGGGTTGGGCTTGGTTAGTAGTTGGATGGGAGACACCCTGAGAACACTAGGTGCTGTAGGCTTAGGAGAAGGACCCAGCAGGCTACTCCCCGCAAAAAATCAGCCATTAAAAAAACCCTATGAGTAGCAGAGAAGCAGTAACAATGCTGCTTGCCTGTTTTACATAGGGTTGCTATGAGTTGGATACCCACTCCATGGCATCTAACAACAATAATAACATACACATGGACTTCACCAGATGGAACATACAGGAACCAAATCAACTACATTTGTGGGAAGAAATGAAGAAAAGCTCAATACCAAATGTCAGAACAGGACCTGGTGCTAATTTTGGATCAGACCATCAACTGCTCATATGAAAGTTTAAACTGAAACTGAAGAATATTAGAACAAGTGTATGAGAGCCAAGATATGACCTTGAATATATCCCACCTGAATTCAGAGACCTCCTCAAGAACAGGTTTAATGTATTAGACATGAATGACAGAAGACCAGATGAGTTGTGGCATGACATCAAAGATATCATTTGTGAGGAAAGCAAAAGGTAATTAAAAAGACAGGAAAAGAAGGAAAGATAAAATTACATGTCTAAAGAGACTCTGAAGCTCACCCTTCAATGTTAAGCAGCTAAAGTAAAAGGATTACATGATGAAGTTAAGGAACTAAACAGAAGATTTCAAAAGGCAGCTTAAGCTGACAAAATTAAATATTTTAATGACATGTGCAAAGAGCTAGAAAGAGAAAACCTAAAGGGAAAACACACTTTGCTTTTCTCAAGCTTAAAAAATTGAAAAAAATAATTCAGGCCTCAAGTGGCAATAGTGAAAGATTCTACTGGGAAAATATTAAATGATGTCGGAAACATCAGAAAAGATGGAAGGAATACACAGAGTCATTATACCAAAAAAAATTCATGGATTGCCAAACATTTCAAGAGGTTGCATATAATGAGGAATCAGTGGTACTGATGGAAGAAGTGAAAGCTTCCTTGAAGGATTTGGTGAAAGACAAGGCTCCAGTAATTGATGGAATACCAATACGGATGTTTCAAGAAACAGATGCAGCACTGGAGGTGCTTACTTGTTTATGCCATCAGATTTGGAAAAGAGCTACCTGGCAAACTAACTGGAAGAGATCCGTATTTGTGCCTATTCCAAGAAAGAGGACCCATCTGAATGTGGAAAATATTCAGTGATATCATTAATATCACATGCAAGCAAAATTTTACTAAAAGTCTTTCAAAATCAACTTCAGGAGTATATAGACAGGGAACTGCCAGAAAATCAAGCCAGATTCAGAAGAGGGCAGGGAATAAGGAACATGACTGCTGATGTCAGATGGGTATTAGACAAATGCAGAGAATATCAGAAAGATGTCTATCTATGTTTTATCAATCATGCAAAGGCATTTGACTGTGTGGATCATTACAAATTATGGCTAACACTTCAAATAATGGGAATACCAGAGCACCTAATTGTACTCATGAGGAATCTGTACATGTACCAGGAGGCAGTCATTCAAACAAAACAAGGAAACACTGCCTGGTTTAAAATTGAGAAGTGTGTGTCAGGGCTGTATACTTTCACCATATTCCTTCACTTTCTATGCTGAGCAAATAATTCAAGAAGCTGGGCTTTATGAAGAACAATGCAGCATCACGATTGGAAGAAGGCTCGTTAACAACCTGCGTTATGCAGATGACATAACTTGGCTTGCTGAATGCAAACAGGATTTGAAACAGTTACTGATGAAGAACAAAGAACACAACCTTCAGTATGGATTGTGCCTCAACATCAAGACAACAAAAGTCTTGCAACTGGCTTGGTATGAAACTTCACGATAAATGAAGCAAAGTTTGAGGTTTACCATGATTTTGCTTTACTTGGTTCTACAATCAACACTTGTGGAAGCAACAGTCAAGAAATCCAAAGATGCATTGCTTTGGGAAAAGCTGTGGCAAAAGATCTCTTTCAAGTATTGAAAAAGATGTCACATTGAAGATGAATGCGCACCTGACTCATGCCATGGTATTTTCAGTTGCATCATATGGTTGTGAAAGCTGGACACTGAATAAGGGAGACAAGAGAAGAATTGATGCGTTTGAATTATGGTGTTGGCAAATGTCCATTGAATACACCATGGACTGCCAAAAGAACCAAAAGATCTGTTCTAGAAGAAGTACAACTATCATGCTCCTTGGAAGCAAGGATGGCTAGATTGTGTATGGGGCACTCCCAGTGTCCTGCCTGGATATCACTGGCAGAGCACCGCACATATAATAACACCACTAATTGTTCTGAGACCCTCAGGCGTAGGGCTTGTTTGGGGCGCCACAGAGAGAAGCCAAGGAAAAGCCTCGGAACATTTTCCTTTGAAGGGACCAAGAGCTCTTTATTGCCTCCATCTTTACAAGGGCAGAGGAACCCAGCAAGGTAACCTTTTACCTGCAGTGATGCTGCTTTCAAGTGTACATCTTTAAGTGTCTATAGCTCTTATTGCTGCTGGGGGGTGGGCAGCAGCGGTTGCAGCTCCTTCTGGGCTCTTCTGCATCTGGTGCAGGGTCCAGAGACTGTCCTCAGCTTCTGCCTCTAGGTGCTGGGCCAAGAGGCTGTCTTCAGCTTGTTTGTAGGGAGTTGTCCTTAAGTGCACCATGTAGAGGTAATCCGTGGTGAAGAAAGATCTTCTTGTGTTGATCCAGTGAGAGAGTTGCTTCTCTGATGGTGGTCCATCACAGAGAGAGTGAGATGAAGAACTGCAACAGCTTATATAGGACTCTGGACCAATCACATTTGAGTTATTTGTTTGGTTACTGGCCAAACACAGGGGAGAGTCTGCAAAGGGTTTTGTAGTTATAGCCAATCAGAGTGTGGGGGAACTTACAGGGAAGTTGCCTTGCCCAGACAAGCCTGGGCAAGTCCCTGGCTTGTTTCTGGCCAGGCCCTTTTGCCTGTTTAGATTTGCAGGTGGGCTACTAAGGCCTCAAACCCAGAGTTGCCTGATTTGGTTTTTTTACCTACATTGTCTGAATTGTCCAAATTTCTCCCTACAACTGTCTTGCATATTTTGGACATGTAGTCAGGAGGGACCAATTCCTGGAGAAGAACCTCATGTTTGGGAGAGTGGTGGGACAAGGAAAAAAGTGAAAACTCTCAACTAGATGGATTGACACTGTGTCTGCCACAATGGGCTTAAACATAAATAAGATCGTGTGCCTGGCACAGAATTGGGGAGTGTTTCATTCTGCTGTACATATGGTCACTATGAGTTGGACCTGACTTGAAGGCACCTAACAACAAAAACAACATAGACTTAAGTTTATTAAAGATTGAGAGTATAGATATAGTCTATAAAGGCAGTACACCTTCAAGGCATGAAGGCAGGCAGTAGTAAAATTCTATTGCTGTCTTTATTTAAGGTGGGGTGTGATCTTTATAGTAGGGTTTGAGCCTTCAGAGGAAAGAAAGAAACATTTATTCTTGGGGCCTGTGCCTGGAATAGATTAATGAATTCCCACTGTCTCAAGGACTGGGCTCAGATGCAGACATTTCAAAAGCTTATAGAAACCCAGCAGCTACTGGTCTTGATAAGGGAACAGAATCAACTAAAAAAGTGCCCATTTCCATTGCTGAGAGTGATGGACATTTCAGTCTTATCATGCTTTCTGGATGAATGTCAAAGTGAGGAGGGATTTTGATTTTGTTTCCTTTTAGCAAGTATGTTGTTGGTAAAGGTATTATCTATCAGGGAAGCACAGACCACCACACCAAAGTCTTTGTCCTGTAGGAGGCTCACATTGAAATTCATGATACAAGTGATTAGGAAGCACATAGCCAGGCTGGGAAGTAGTTGGTTGTAGGACCCTCTATTCCCTTCCTTCCTGCCTATTACCCTCTATCATTCCCCCAGAAGGAATGTTGTTAGGTGCCATTGAGTTGGGTACGACTCATAACAACCCTGACTATAACAGAACAAAATACCAACACTGTGCCCTGCACAGGATCTTTTTATGTTTGAGCCCATTGTTGAAGAAGCACTGATATAATGCTGGGCACGAATGTTTCATTTTGTTGTACATGGGGTCACTGAGTTGGACCTATCTTGACAGCACGGAACACTAGCAACAGCTTAGTTACCTATAAGCCATTTGATACCATGTAGATATAGAACTTAAGGTAATGTGTTGACAATACATACATGTTTCCTATGTTTACTTGCATTTAAAGGGAAAAAGGACAAAAGAGAAAAACCTAATATACTTAACTTTGAGACTTTGAGGTTTCCTTTAGATACTTCTCATTTTGAGTCATGCCACACCAGCAACTAGAGGTTCCAGGGGCTTCACTCTATTCTCGTCATTAAGGTTGACTTTACTTTGAAGAGGCAACTCTTCCCCAGTTGTCTTTGGAATGCTTTCTAGACTGAGGATTCATTTTCCAGAACTATATTTGATAGTCCTTCTCTGTTGTTCATATGGTTTTCAATGGCTAATTGTCTGAGAGTGGGCTGCCAGGTCCTTCTCTCTAGTCTGTCTTAGTCTGGAAGCTCAGCTGAAACCTGTCCACCATGGGTAGCCCTGCTAGTATCTAAAATTCCATTGGAGTAGCTTTCAGCATCACAACAACATGCAAGCCCCCACAGTACAACAAGCTGACAGACACATGGGGGTCTCAAGGGATAGGGACCCTAAAATCTTTTAGGAGAGTGAGCAATGAATTGTTCTTGGTACTTCAGGCTGAGATGGGCAATAGACCATTATGCCCATAATGGACCATAATAATGGTCCATTATTCCCTGCTAATTAAGGTGTGTAGGCCAACTGCAGCAGGAATGAAAGGTAGTGATTGATCCAGAGGCTTTGGAAGCTGATGTTGCATCTCAGCTCACATTGGCTAGAATCTCTGAAACATCATCAACTGAAAGTAGAACTTTTGCATTCTGGAAGAAACAAACTTTACCATTAGGTTGAAAAGACAAGGTCCAAATATTGGAATTATGATATGGCCATGATTACCACGAGTTTAATCATTTTTGCCAGGAAAATTTAGGTCATTTTACTAAAAGGAGGCATAGTGTCTGACATACACTGTATCTGGTTTTATAAGTCATTCTGAGCAGAACAGACATTAGCAGTATTGTCAGAGATATATACATAGCATTTAACTTTGATAATGGCATAAATGTTCCCTTTGAGCAGTGCTGAGAATATCTAATGTTAAAGGATTTCATAGGACAGCTGTGCTCATTATCTTGACTTTGGAGTTGAAGGGTAAGATCTCTTGGGCTGTAAAAGCATACTGATGGTTATATATTGAGAGAGTAGAAACTATGAAAGAATAATCTCAAGAGGAGATCTAGAGTTTTATAGATTAAAGGGAAATAGTACCATATAGTAGTCACTGAGCCTATATAATCACATTAGCAGTGCCTCAAAGAAAAACCAAGAAGCAATCTGAAACATAAAGCACAATGTATAACCACTGACAAGTTAATAAATGAGATTTATCCTCATATATAAAGAAGTTAAGATGTCCTTTTTCTTGTTTGAAGAGAAGGCAGCCCTTCTAATAGTTTACAGTTGTCAGCAGTTTTGTCTTCAAGATGTTTTTGAGGCTGTGGAGACTCAGCAGGAACATTAAGATTGTCCCTGGCTTTATCACAATAGGTATGACAAGAGAACCTGGTAGGGGCTCATCCATCTCGGGAGAAGTTGGCCCAATGGAGACTTGTTTTTAGGTTTTTTTGTTTGTTTGTAATACATAGCTGGCCGTGTGTGTAGCTCATACACTTTGTTATTAGGAGGTAGAAGAACTCCATCAAATTTTAATAAAGCTTTTTTTTTTTTTTTGGCACTTAGGTCTGTTAGTCTATTTCCCCATGTGAAAAGAGGAATGTCTTTTTGCTCCTTTACAATGCACCAGTTACCTGTGTGAGTATCCAGACAGCTTTTAAAAGAATCTTTTGGTCATTTTTATCAACCTTGATTACTACTTAACATTACTTAGAAAGGGGTCCTGGGTAATTGAGGATGAAGTCCCCAGTATCTGAAAGGAAATTAATATTCAAACCTGCCACATCAAGAGTCACTCAGGGGCATATTGATGGTCTTTTGTGGTTGCTTGAAGTGCACAAACCCCTGATTGCTTAGGACTCTATTAAAGTCAGTCTTTTCTAATGCCCTGGATTTCCATAGTGGAAGATGGCATTGGCCTCTAAAGAATCTCTTGTTTGGCCTGGGGTTTCTCTGAGGGGGCAGGTTATGACTTGCCTGGGGAAATATAGTATTTCCCAGGATTAAAGCCTATTAATTGGGCTTATTCTATTGCCTGTGGTCATTTTCCCTGGGCCTCCTGAGGTTTTATTTTATCCATGTTGTTGAAATATCCCAAAACTAAAACTTAATTACTTATTTATCTGGACTGGGGTTTAGCTCAGTTGGTAGAGTGCTGCTCTATGCTCTCTGAGGCCAAGCGTTTGATCCCCAGCACTGCAAAAATGGGAGAAGGATGTGGCAATCTGCTCCTGAAGCATTCTCAAAACAATCAACCATTGAAAACTCTATTAATAACAGAGAAGCACTGACATAATGCTGGGCATGAATGTTTCATTTTGTTATACATGGGGTCACTGAGTTGGACCTATCTTGACAGCACCAAACACCAGCAACAACTTAGTTACCTATAAGCCAGTTTGATACCATGTAGATATAGAACATAAGGTTATATGTTGACAATACATACATGTTTCCTATATTTACTTGCATTTAAAGGGAAAAAGGACAAAAGAGAAAAGCCTAATATACTTAACTTTGAGACTTCGAGGTTTTCTTTATGTACCCTATACATGTGGTGCTAGATTTGTTGGTCCAGCAGGGTTACATGACTAAATTATTGGTTTCCTGACTTATCAGGGGAAGTCTCTAAAGAAAGATCATTTTCCATTTGAGGGACTTTTGTCTTATTAGCTAGGGCTGTTATGCCTGGGTTAAGCCTGCATATTTTACACAGTTCTGAGTTGTTTCTTGGGTCAAAGAAGCTGGTACACATAAGGAAATAGTCAAAAGTGTCCTATCTTTCTGCAAAAATGACTTGTTACAGGATGGTACTGGAGTCAATATTTCTACATCTTGGCTGAGTCCCCTAGTCTGTTTTGGGGTCATACTGTGGTAGAGAAGGGAATGTCTGTATCAAAGAGGTAGAAGCAAGGGAGTTACCTATTTGGAAGAAAAAAATAGAGAGAGTGCCCCTTAGTGATTAAGGTGTCCCACTAATCACTCAGGAACCAGGGAATCACCTTACCTGATTCCGGAAAATCACTCAACAGTGAGGTTGAATGAACCACTTAGTTGGCAGGACCTAAGTGTACCTACTTGTGGTTAGGTGCCATCAAGTCGGGTCACTCTTAGTGACCCGCATAGGATTTTTAGTGACTGATTGTTTCAGGATTGCTTTAGAGGTGGGTTGCCACACCTTCTCCCATTTGCAGCGTGATGGGGATCAAACCCAGGGCCTCAGAGAGTGCAGAGCAGCACTCTACCAACTGAGCTAAACCCCAGCTCTTGAGTGTTGGCTGCAGCCATACTACTGTGGTGTCTGATCTTGTCAGATCTCCGAAGCTAAGCATGGTCAGGTCTGGTTAGTACTTGGAGGGGAGACCACCTGGGAACACCAGGTGCTGTAGGCTTGGGAGAAGGACCTGGCAACCCATTTTAAAAAAAAGCAATCAGCCATTGAAAACCCTATAAACAGCAGAGAAGCACTAACAATACTGCTTTGCCTGTTGTCGCTATGAGTCTGACACCAATTGAACAGCACCTAACAACTACAACAATAAACATACCCACGTAGCAGAAGCCAAGTGTCTTTGGTTCGAGAGAACCAAGGCCTAATCTTATTTGTCTTTAGCCAGCAGAGGCGAAGGTCCATTCTTCATGTATTTTCTCTTAATTTGATGCCTGATGAGTGGTATACAATTGCCTTTCATAGTTATGTGTTTTCTGTAAGAGTTTGGAGAGATCCAGCCTGAATAAGGAGAGAAGACTCAAAAGAAGTTGTACCTCCTTCCCACAATACATTGAGTAGTAGCTAGTAGCTGTATGGGGCTCTAAATTCCCCTTTGAGGGTCATTGGGTACCTTATATAACGTAAGTGCCTTAAACATCATCTAGGTTATGTATCACTTTTGGGCTGGCATAGAAAAGAAAGTGCTTAAAAGAAAGTGCTTAAATCCCATGGCAACAGAGAAACCCTGGGTGCAGGCAAAACAGGCATTTTGGAAATAAATGGCCTCATTTAGAAAAGAGGAATAACTCAAATGGGAGAAAGGTGCTGTTTTCCAAAATGTCAATGGGTGACCTATAAGGAAAGCTCTGAGGTTAATGGGGAAAAAAAAATTAACAAATTGTAAGCTTGACTTAAATAGGAACAACAAATCAGGTCCAAAATAGGAAAGGTGGCAAGGTATTATAGCCTAGAGTAGATGTGTATACATTGAGAAAAACTGTGAGCATAAAAGAGCAAAAATACCATGACCCCAAGCTTAGGAAGGGGGATTTATGCCTCATGGTGGAGTAAATCTAATTGTAACCAAGCAGAAAACATTAGGACTGAAATCAGGAATTGGGCGTGAATGTCCATCATCTCTTTTGGTCCTTGGAGCACTAGAGAAAAGGGAAACCCTTGTTTATTGGTATGAAGAACAAGCTGGGGAAGAGGGTGATTGAGTTTATCTCCACATGGTCACACCCAAAAGTTTAGGGTATGTGTCAGCAGAGGGAAAGCAATTTTCCCCAGGATTACCAGTGTTTGGAAGCAAGTAACCTGAAAGGTGGCCAGACTTTCAGGTTTACGAACATCCCAAGAAATGTCCAATTTCTTGGGAATATTTGTCTTGAGGGATGGTCCTTCCCCTGCCCCCGTGAAGATTCTCTAAGCCTTAAGGTTATTGATCACCTTTATAACTTTTATTGAGAATTCCTTATTTAGACACCTGCTGAAAACTTTTCATCACTAGCAGGGGTTTTTGCCCTTTGACTGTTTGCTAGCCTGTAGGGTAGAGGTGAAACTGGACCCTTTAGTAAGAAGGGGGTAAAGGTTTAAATTACCAGAGTGCTGGATGGCAAACTGTCTCATGACATTCCTCTATGCCCAGAAGGAAAACTGTGTCATGACATTCTGCTATGCCCAGAATCATTGTCCATTGTTGGGGTCTACATGAGAGCCCTACAGTTTGGGGAGCTTAGCCTGCCTGAGTCCACAGAGAGAGAACATGCCCCTGGGTGCAGGGCCTGACGGGAGAGTGAACCCTGAGGGTGTGTGGCCCACAGGGGCCATAAAGGTTGTGCCTTTATGCAGGAGCATCATTGGGTCATTAGGGTTGGATCCCTGACTGGGAGAGGGAGAGGCCTGTAATGCCCAGGAAAGGGGAGGCTTGTTAGGACCAGAGGCAGCAGGAGCATTTCAACCCCGGCAACATTTGCAGCAGGCTGCTGAGGAGACAGGCCTATCTGCAGGCTAAAGGAAAGGAGAAGAGCTTTCCTGAGTGGCTGCCAGGGGAGGAAAATTGTCCCAGGGCAAAGGGTTAGTGCTTTTAGAAGAGAGAGAGAACTCTGGAGGCAATTGCAATCATAGGATATCTGGGCAGAAGAGAAAGGAAACTAGTCTCAGACAGCACCCAGTTTTTTATTATCTACCTCATGGAAGGGAGGCTTTCTTGGGTGAAGGGGAGTCATTGAAGGGAGCAGAGAAATATCCCAGGAATTCCGGAGTAAAACTCAAGGCCAGTTTGGACTACCTGGAAGAGTTAAATTTTCCTTACCATACAGTTTATCATGACTAGGCCATTACCAAAGAGACATAACTTATTTTAATTTTAGAATGTATCCCCAGAGGGGACCTCTGAGAACAGATTTTTTTTCTTTTCTGTTTGTTTTGTTTTGTTTTCATTTTGTTTTGTGCTGTTTTGTGATGGAGAGGACAACATGTCCAGGGAGACAGGCTGCACTGTCCCATCCAGGTGGCCTATGGGAGGAGCTCCTCTGGGTCACCTTTGGTTTGAGGCCATGCCAGTTGTCCTTTCTTTCCTAAGCAGTTTGGTGTCCCATTAAACGGGGTCTTGAGAATCTCAGTTTGGCCAGGTTTATAGAGGTAAATAAGATAGTAAAGACTGAGGAATAGAAATCACTTGAGGAATTTTATAAGTTAAAGTTCTTCTTCCTCTCCCCCAACTTTCCTGTCTGTGCAAACTCTAAATAGCTAAAGAGATATCAGGCTCAGCAAGGAAGGGCAGAGCAGATGAGATGCCCTGCTAAGAGGGAAAACTTGAGAGGTCCAGAGGCACCCTTCTGGCATCCCAATCCTGTCAGATTGTGGAAGCTAAGCAGGGTTGGCCTGGTTAGTCCTTGGATAGGAGACTACCTGGGAATACTGGGTGCTACAGGCTTGGGATGGAGAAGGACCTGGCAGTCCATTCCTGAAGTAATCTAGAAACAGCCATTGAAAACTCTATGAATAGCAGAGAATTGCTGATATCCTGCCAGGCGTGTCACAGTGTAAGGTAGTGTTACATTCTGTTGTACATAGGATTGCTATGAGTTGGACCTGACTCATCAGCACCTGACAACAGCAACCTAGGCTTGGGAGAATGATCCAGCAGCCCACTCCTGAAATAATCAGCCACTAAAAACCCTATGAGTAACAGAGAAGCACCGTCAGACATAGTGCTAGGCATGGCACAGTGTCCGGTAGTGTTTCATTCTGTTGTACATTGGGTCACTATGAGTCAGAACCTAACAACAGGACCTAACAACAAAAACAAGGTACCAAGTGGAGTAAATTGATTGGGGGAAATGGCCTGTCTATTCCCTAGCTTGGGGTCCTGGAAGAGAAAAGTTTTTTCTTTCTGAGTCTAGCTAGAGTGTGGCCACAGGAAGAAGCCAATGCAACTTGGAGTTTAAGTCCCACATGTGCTTAGATGCCATTGTGAGTGAGCCTGCATGTGTGTGCAGTGGCTTGTTGTTGCTGTTACATGTTATCGAGTTGTGTCTGACTCACAGCGACCCTCATAGGGTTCTCAATGGCCAATTGCTTCTGAATTGCCTTGGGAGCAGATTGCCATGTCCGTCTCCCATGAAATGCTCAGAAATATTCTGCTCTTATTCTGATGTTTCTTTGTTGTTAGGTGCTATCAAGTCCATGTCCAATTCATAGTGACCATATGTACAACAGACGAAACAGTATTGTTACTGCGTCTCTGCTATTCATAGGGCTTTCAATGGAAGACTTTTTTTTTCTTTTTTTTTCTTTTTTTTTTTTGCGGGAGGGTGGGTAGTGAGTTGCCAGGTCCTTCTCCCAAGCCTACAGCACCTGGTATTCCCAGGCAGTCTCCCATCTAAGTACTAACCAGGTCTGACCCTGCTTCTGAGATCTGATGGGATTGGATGCTGTAGTACTACAGCTGCAGGCTTGCACAGTGGCAGCCATTTCTAAATTCCCAGGCCATGCTTGGTTTTTTTCATCCCTGTGTGTAGTAGGGACATCCCCCCCGCCCCGCCACCCTATCAATATAGGACACGGAGCACAGAAGGTGGTGGTGCCTGGGTGAGGGCTTTTCCCCTTTTGGACCACCTGTGGAGCTATCCGGAACAGTTGCTGCCCCAAGAAGGGCATTTTAAGTCATTATTGGGAGGAAGGAGGTGGGAGAAGGACAGCATCCATCCTAAAAACTTATGGCCAGGGAAAATAGAAAAAAAGGCATCGCAGTGCTTAGGCCTCTAGGGCCAGCCTGTGTTTCTCTCTGCTGGCCTGGGCATGGGCAAGGCAACAGTCTTTGCTTCTCAGTTCCTCCTTCTAAGTGGAGGTGGCCAGAGAAGGATGTGCTGACCTTGGAGAACAGAGGGATATGACACCCTGGATTCTATTTGGTTTCCATCATTCCTCTAATTTCCAGAGAGGCCCAAATGGTTCCTGGTTGGGTACTGGCTATACTGGCTTCTACTTCCCTTCCTCTCATCTCCCCCAGGGAAGTCCTGTCTTAATCCTGTCCTAGTTGGTGGGGTGGGATCTTGAAGGAGGAAACGTGAGGGGGAGTGAAACACAGGGGAGAGGGAGATGACCAGACCCTGGGAGAAATCTGTATTTCCCTGAGGGGAAAGCCTAGGAGGTTAATTGGGAACTGAAATTACAAACATTTAAGAAAGGGCCTGGAGTTGGAATGCCAAATGTGTGGGTTCATTCTCTGAAAAAAGAAGAGAAAGACCTAGCTGAAAAGAGAATCGTAGGTGCTCAGAAAGCAGAAGTGCAAAACACTGGAAAGAGTCCCAAGAACTGAGAGTGAGTATGAGAGCCAGTAAGGAGGGGATGTCTTGAGGAATTCTGAGGAACCTGGGCTCAGGGAGATTTTAGGAGTGTTATCTGTGTAATCTGATAGGTGGCACCAAAGGCGTTAGTTAGTTTGTAATCTGAGTCACGGCACCATAGATATTAGTGGGTACACAGGGGAAGCAGGTCTGGAGAAGGTACGCAGCTCTGGAGCACAGGTCCAGGAATCTTGTGGAAAAACCCTGGTCCTTGTATCCAGTGTATAAAAGAATTTTATACCTGGACCAGAAATTAGAGAGTATAGGTTTATTAAAGACACTACACCTTTAAGGAATAATTATAGGGAAAACGGAGGCACCTGGAGAAGCTAGGGCAAACCTATAAAGGAAATTGGTGAAGCAGCCAGGGAACAGGATATTTAGTCAGGCTTTTAGAGGAAAAAAGTACTCTAGATAGAAAAGATTGTGGGCCAGAGAGAAGGGAGAGATGTGCATGTGGTTGCTAGAGAAGGAAAAGAAGAACAGAAGCTAAGTAGAGAGGGAAAAAAAGAAGGAAAAAGAGAGATCGAGTCCATATTTCTCCTAGTTTTATTCAAACTGGGGCATACCCAGTGTGACATCAGCCCTGGACACCCAGCTCTGGATGTCTCTTGGGACATGGGGCTAGGGTCTTTGTTTTGTAAATGGCTCAATGGCTTGGATAGAAGGTGAGACCCGTTTGAAAATGTCCTTCCACAGTCCTCAGAGACACACACACGTGGCTTTTTCATTATGGAGGAAAGGCAGTGGCCATTTTTCAATCCCCCTTTCCTCCATATTGCCTACTAATGCCTAATTTAACCTGCCTGTCATTAAGAGTTGGAGACCCTAAAATCAGGGAAGTACAGATCAGCAGACCAAAGCCTTTGTCCCACAGGAGGCTCACATTGACATTAATGTTACCATCAGCTGGGAAGCAGATGGCTAGGCTGGGAGGTGGCTCTCTGCAGAGCCCTCTCCTGCCTTTCTTCCTGCCTATTATCCTTTAACATTAACTATTGGCTTTATGCAGGACACGCTGTACATCAACTTGCTTTTTATTTATAGTCCAGCATTCAAAGTTACCTTTTAAAAATTTCCTCAAAAGTAAAATTCTAAAAGAGAATTAACTACCTACTACATGACACAGATGCACCCAAAATTAAACTTGTTCCACTTTCTAACTTCAACCTATGAGGTACTGGCTCTTTTTTCAATCTGAGTACCACGTTCAAACTACCAGTATCTTGAGCTCAGTTCTTACTTCATATAGGGAGTCAACCTGTAGACAAACACTATTCATCCCATTCCTTAAAGAGCCTTTTCTTCCCCTTCCTCTCTGGTTGGTTCTTGTTGAGTTTATTTTAACTTTGGGAATAGTCTTTTTGTTGGTTTCCATGATACTGCCTAATCTTTCTAAAATAAGGCTTTGACACTTCTGCTCCTTTGCTCATTAACCATTAATATATTACTATAGTCTGCAAAATGAAGTCTAAGCATAACGAACTTGGCATTTAGCGACCATCCCCCTTGTCCACTCCAATCTACTTTGCTAAGTTTGTTTTTATTAAATAAAGGCAAGAACATGGATTTTATCTCTGTCCAGGGAAGTTAGCCTCTTCTGGTTTTTGTTGATGGACTTTTATCCTTAACAAATTACTTCTAAAAGTCATAAGGGCGGTTGAGTATGAGAAAATAAACTCACATTTGTTGTATAACTGGAAAAATTACTGTTATATTTCCTCCTGATCTTTTAAAGGCAGCTTTTAATATAACAGAACAGAGTACATTTGATCAAATGCTGCTTTATTTCTTATTTTATTTGCTATTTTCAACACCCCTGCAGAGTCATTCCTGGTATAATTTCTGTTGATCACTTCTCTTTTAACAGGAAGCATCCAGGATATGGACTGAGGAAAAGCAATCAGTCCCCCTTAGAAACCTGTGGTATGGAGTGTGTCTTTGCCACATCCTCTGGGCCAGATTGCTTAATAATCATACACAATACCTCCACTTTCTTTTATTGTAAAATTATGATATGCTAAGCCATTTTGCTTTTCAACTTGTATCATTATTTATAGACATTTTGAGAAAGTACCATTGCAAGAGAAACACCAAGGCTCTACTGATGGGAGTGAAATGAAAATAAGTAATTTAAACAGTTTTTTGGGGGGTAATTTTTGAGGATTATCAGTAAAATGCTTTGAATATTTGAAGACCTGAATAAGAGACTGAGTGAACACACGGTGGGAGGTACTAGTTCAAGATTGGTTTGTACTTTCTATGTGAGAGTGGGGAAAGGAGTTGTTGAAACAAATACTTAATCAGAGTGGGAGAACTGAAATGGGTTAGGAGTAGCTGTGAGAGTCATTTTGAAGGGAGATGGGAACTTGAAAATCAGTGGGGAGCCAGAGATAGGACTTAAAGCAGGAGTTAATAAGCATTAGGGAGGAAAACAATTTTTTCTGAGGCATGCCAGACTGATTGCAGGGGAGAATGGTGGAGACCAGGGAGGAGAATAAGGAGGAAATTGCAGGGTAAGTCACAGACGAAAAATTGTCAACATGAAGGTAAGAGTTTTTTCAATAGCAAGAAGGGACTAGTATTGAAATGTGCCACCCACATTGGCTCACTCAGGGGAGCAAAGGTGACAGGCTCATGTCCTACTAAGAAATGGATTTCCATTCCCTTTCAATAAAGGATAAAGCAGAGTTCCCTGACAGCAAGCCAACAAATATAAAGATTTTAAAATACACTTGTTTTTACTGGAATCTTCTTTATATGTTTCCATCATTGGATGCAATCAATCATACCTTGTAATTCCTTGGCTAAATACATTTTCTTTTGTTTCTGTAAACAAAATTGCAAAGATGAAGTGAGTATAAAGATCTTGTGAGGTTGGTATTTTTAGCTCTCCATCTTTCTACCTAGGAAAACTGTTCAATAGCACGAATGGTTTTAGGTACAACATGGGAGTGATGGAGTGAGGTAAGATTTCTCTTTAACTTGTACGTGCAAAGTGATTTTTCCCCCTTGAATTTCAAGAATGAGAAAACTGAGATTCATAGAAGTTCCTTAGCTTGTCTTGCTTCAAGGCTGTGGTTATTGGATCATTGGATCATGATTGCAGATTCTGTTTCCCTTTCGCTCTACTCCTTTTTTTTTTCAAAATGCCCCATAGTACTTTCAAAAAATCTCTTGGCATTTCCACCATCAACTTATATCATCTTTCCTTGTTTCTGGTTACTAGGGTTTGTTAACAGTAAAGAACTTCTTTAATTTTTCTTTTCTTTCCTTTGTCTTTTTTAAATAATTAAATACATTAATTACATATTTATGTTCCACTATCACTATTCTTTGGGCTGGGGTTTAGCTTAGTTGATAGAGTGCTGCTTTGTACACACTGAGGCCATGGGTTTGATCTCCAGCACTGCAAAAACCGGAGAAAGATCTGGCAAGCCACTCCTGAAACCCTCTCCTGCAACAATCCCAAAAAATTATCGGTGGAAAACCCTATCACTTGCTGAGTTGGACCCAACTCAGTAGCACCCAACAACAACAACATCACTATTCTTTAGCCCTAGGGATTTGAAATTCACTTTCAGCCTTTTAATACATTGGCCTTACAATGCTCATCCTTTTCACTTAAAACCATTTGTGAAGTCCTGTTGATTTTACTTCTATCTCTAATGTACAAACACTGTCACTACTGTAGTTCAGAATTAGTTTTTTTTTTTCAGGAAAGGGAGACAGTCTGTTAACATTTCATCTGTCTTTACTAGATTTGTTTTTTTTTCTCTGTAGTCCAACTTATACAATGCTGCCGGATGCATTTGCTAATTACCAGCTTTGGTATTTTACTTTTCTATTCAGCAGTCAGCAGAGGCTTTTATCTAGTAAATGAACCTTGTTAGCCTAGCCCTTCAAACCCTCTAAGACTTGTCAGCAACCCATTCTTCAAACATAATTTTCTTTTACTGTTATCTTCCATGACTCCTCCTTTCTAAGGTGACCAAATTTGTGGCCACTTTCTCTGCAGACTCATGTTTTATTGCAAATCCCTGTCTCAGGGTTTTTCTTTTCTGTCTTTATTATTTTTATGCATTCTGAGCTTATTATTCTTTTAACCATTTTCCAAAGTTACTGTCTCTCCCTCCACTGCAAATACCTCATGTATTTACTTCTTCCATTTTTTACTTCTGCCATTGACTTTGGGCCCTAACACGTCTCAACTGGCCTGACTGCTCTCCCTCCACACTGCTGCCACAATGCTTCTCCTCATGTGGTCATCGTAAACTATGGTGTCTCTGCTGGGTTTTGTTTTGTTTTTTTTGAAAAAAAAAAAAACATCGAGTTTATTAGATCCAGGCTTTAGAATAAGCACAGGAATTGAGAGAGAGAATGAGGTGGTTAAGGCTAGAATCATAGTGCATGTCCAAGATAGGGACACAGGTAGAGAGGGAGGAAGGGAGGGGGAGAGAGAGAGAGAGGGAGAGAGAGAAGGCCTGGGTGTATTTTACATGGATGTATCTGCTTGGAAGCTTTTTCCTGCACTCCATTTCTTGTGCAAGTTCTTTAGCTTGATATTCAGGTCATGTAGCATTTTCATGTCCTTCATGCTAATCTTACCTTTTGCTATGCTGCTTGTTTTTGCACTATATACTTTTCTTCCATATGTGCACATTAAGTTGTGGCATGTCTCTTTGTTATTGTGCTCTTTTCTGAAATGTTTGCCCCTGCCCTTTTTATCTTACACACTCCTAGTTTATCCTTTAAGTTGCTGTTCAGATATGACTTCCTGAAATTTCCTTGAACACTCCAAAGAGAGTTGATGTGCCCATTTTCTTTGCAACAGTTACAGGGTTATAAAATTCCACGTAATTCTGTAGTGGCTCTTCTCATACAAAATTTTAATGGCTGTTTTGCATTTGAGACTTTGGTTTCAACTATGTGGACATGGGACTACTCCATACTACCCGAGTACAGACACCACCTCAAGAACAGGTTTAATGAATTAGACACTAATGATAGAAGACCAAATGAGTTGTGGCATGACATCAAAGACATTATTCATGTGGAAAGCAAAAGGTTATTAAAAAGAGGAAAAAAAGAAAAGATCAAATTACATGTCAAAAGAGACTCTGAAACTTGCCCTTGAAAGCCAAGCCTTAGCTAAAGAAAAAAGGAGACATGATGAAGTTAAGGAACTTAACAGAAGATTTGAAAGGGCAGCTCGAGAAGACAAAGTCAAATATTTTAATGACATGTGCAAAGAGGTGGACACAGAAAACCAAAAGGGAAAAACACACTGTTTTTCTCAAGCTTAAAGAATTGAAGAACACCCAAAGCATGTAAATGCGAGGCCCTGGGTTCAACCTCCAGTACCGCAAGAAAAAAAAATTGAAGAAGAAATTCAACCATAGTGTGTCAATAGTGAAGGATTCTACAGGGAAAATATTAAACAATGTAGAAAACATCAAAGGAATATGGAAGGAATATACAGAGTCATTATACCAAAAAGAATTGGCAGATGACCAACCCATTTCAAGAGGTTGCATGTGATCAGGAACCAATGGTACTGAAGAATGAAGTGGAAGCTCTCTTGAAAGAGTTGGTGAAACACAAGGCTCCAGAAATTGAAGGAACATGAATAGAGATGTTTTGACAAACACATGCAGCACTGGAGGTACTTACTTGTTTTTGCCAAGAGATTTGGAAAACAGCTACCTTGCCAACTAACTGAAAGAGATCCATATTTGTACCTATTCCCAAGAAAGAGGATACAATTAAATATGGAAACTATTGAATGATACCATTAATATCATACATAAGCCAAAATTTTCTAAGGATCATTTAAAAGTGACTGCAGCAGTGTATCAACAGAAAACTGCTGTAAAATCAAGCCAGGTTCAGAAGAAAGTGTGGAACCAGGGATATAATTGCTGATGTCAGATGGATATTAGCCAAAAGTGGAGTAAACCAAAAAGGTGTCTATGTTTTATTGACTATACAAAGGCATTTGACAATGTGGATCATAACAAATTATTGATAACACTTCAAAGAATGGTAACACCAGAACACTTAAATGTACTCATGGGGAATCTGTTCACAGACTAGTAGGCAGTCATTAGAACAGAACTAGGAAACACTGCTCAGTTTGAAGTTGAGAAAAGTGTGCATCAGAGCTGTATCCTTTCACTGTTCCTCTTCAATATCTATGCTGAGCACATAATTCAAGAAGCTGGGCTTTATGAAGAAAAACATGGCTTCAAGATTGGAGAAAGACTCATTAACAACCTGCATTATGCAGATGACAGAAGTCCGCTTGCTGAAAGTGAAGAGGATTTGAAATATTTATGGATGAAGGTCATAGAACACAGCCTTAAGTATGGATTGCCATTCAACATCAACAAAACATAAATTCTTACAAGAGAGTCAGTAAGTAACTTCATGATAAATAGAGAAAAGACTGAGGTTGCTCAAGATTTTGCATTACTTGGTTCTACAATCAGCACTCATACAAACAGCAGTTAAGAAATCAAAAGATGCATTGCATTGGGACAGGCTGTTATGAAAGTTCTCTTTAAAGTATTGAACTGGAAAGACATCACATTGATGACAATGGTTTCTCTACATCATGCCATGGTATTTTCAGTTGAATCATATGGTTGTGAAAGCTGGATGTTGAAAAACAGAGATAGGAGATGAATTGATGCTTTTGAATTATGGTACTGGGAACATATGTTGGATATACCATGGATATACAGTGGGTCTGTTCTAGAAGAAGTGCAACCAGAGTGTTCTTTGGAAACATAGGATGGCTAGACAGTGTCTTATATATTTTGGACATGTAGTCAGGAGGGACCAATCCCTGGAGAAGGACATCGTGGCACCTAACAACAACAACATTTAACAAAATGGTATACAATAAATATTTACTTCTAATGTTTGGATTGAAATAAACCTCAACATATCCTGGCCTAAGATTTGCTCAATGTCTCACACCAATTGAGTAGCCTTTCCTGGGTGGTCTCTGTTGTACCCCCTTTTCTTTCACCACCACTGGAAAAGATCTTACCTTTTGGACATATCCAACTTGCTTCTTGATGATCAGGGGATCTTTTTCTTTTCTTCTAAAGACATTGTAATGTCTTTAAGAGAAAAATTTAGTTACTCAGCTTTTACCTCTTGCAATATTTAGTAATTGTGCTTTGCAAATATTAAAAGTAAAATGCATATGGGTAAAAATATATGAATACATGCATAACTCCTTTAATGTACAACATAGAAAATCAAAGAAACTGAGATATTTAAGACAATTTTGAAATAATCTATCTTTCTCATCTTATGTATTAAGTAACTGAGTTCTGTGAGGTTCTATCATATATCTAAGGTCTCAGCATTAAGGAAGGAAGAATTAGGAAAAAAAAAAGCCTCCTAATGCCAGGACAGTGCTTTTATATATTTTCAATTACACTATTCTGATTCTTCAAATTTATTACTTAATTTTTCCAGTGATAAACTATACAGAGATCTTTGCTAGATAAGTATTTTAAAAACAACATGTTTTCTTCTAAGATAGCTTTTTATTTTTATTTTTATTATTTTATTTTATTTTATTTTATTTTACTTTATTTTTTGTGGTACTGGAGGTTGAGCCCAGGGCCTCGCACTTGCATGCTTTGCAAGTGCTGGACCACTAAGCTGCTACCTCCAGCCCATTTTTTTTTTAAACTTTTTTGAGACAGGGTCTCACTGAATTATGCATACTCCCTCTGGTCTTGAACTTGTGATCCTCCTGCCTCTGCCCCCCCCCCCCCAAGCTGCTGGGATAACAGACATGTACCACTGTGCCTGGCTCTAAAACAAGTTTTTAAAACAATAATACTGAAAAATCACATCAGTTCAAGGAAGAAGAGATGGAATGACCATAAAACGAGACCTTTATATTAAAAATACTCAGTGTAGTTTCTAATAAAGTATCTTAAGAAGAAAATTCCATGTTGGGCACTGTGGTGCATCCTTGCAATCCTAGCAGCTCTGGAGGCTGAATCAAGAAGATTGCAGGCTTGAGGCCATAGGCAGCCTGCTCAACTTAGTGAGACCCTATCTCAAAATAAAAAATAAAGGGGCTTGAGGATGTAGCTTAGAGAACACTTGCCTAGCATGCGCCAGGGCCTAGGTTCAACCCTCTAGTACCACAAAACAATAACAATGTAAAAACCCGACAAAGACATTTGATTTAGAACTAATTTAGGAAATGAGTACATATTTATTAGCAAATTATTTTATTTTAAAATTGGTACAAGCATTCATACACATAAATGTAAACCATAAAAATAGTTTGGATACATAGTTATATTTATACAAGAGGTCAGTTTATAAAGATAGTTCTCTGATTTAGCATATTTTGCACATGTATACATTAGCAGTCTACATAAGTGTGCCTGACATCAATTTATCATGGTTGCTATTCAGATAATTTGATTTCCTCTACTTGAAAAACTGACAAACATATGAATTCAAAGTTAATATTGAGGTATATTCAAGAACATGTCTTTATTTTCACTCCTGTAATGGATTACATTCTCAGAAAAACTGGAGCAGGTTTCTAACTGTCTTTCAATGTTTTCTGTTTAACAGGTGTATAAGATTTGTGGTCAGCCATTAAGAATACCCACACCAAGCCCCCACTGTTCGTTTGATCTGAGCAAAGAGAAGCATGGACTTAAGATCTCCACAAGGAATGGCGAAGAGACACTTGCCAACAGAAGAAAGTAAGACATTTGTTTTACAACCAGAAAGAGAAAAGAAAGTAAGCCATTAATTTTACAACAGCATAGAATGCATTCATTAAGTAGACCCAAATGTAGTATGGAAGAAAAAAAAATGAGCATTCATTAAATTTACAACTTAGTGGCTCCACCTGTTACATTAATTTGGAAGATAGAGTCACCTTGTGAGACCAATACAATTCTGTATGATAATGGAGATTATTCCATTTTGTAATATTCCAGGTCCAGGCACATATGACCATTGTACATCTAAACTGTGGCTAGTGTGAATGCAGATTGAATTTTTCATTTCGATTATTTTAATTATAATCTAAATTTTAAATTAAATTTATTTTTAATGATTTTAAATTAACTTTAAATTAATAAATTTTAAATTAAATAAATTTAAATTAAATAAATAAATTTTAAATTAAATTTAATTGTAATCTAAATGGTGACTGTATTAGACAGTGTAAGACACAATACACTTGAACGATACGATAAGAATAAGGAGTTGGATGAAAAGAAATTTCCATGCTTTTTGCCTACAGTGCTGAAAATGACTGTGTTGATATAAAACGATAAGCACTATATAGAGCTTGCTTCTGTAACTTGCATTCTTACCCCTATGCCCATCATTATTCCATATATTAAAGCCTTCACTAGTGTCCCTTTGCTTGGTAGTTGGTGCGTAAGCTGAAAAACTCTTAATACTATGGGAAATGTATTTTTATTATTAGTTGACCAATGTATGTCATAGCAAATACTAAATTCTCAGTGTTGTCTGAATTGGACTAAAATTCAAAATTTTGTACTTCATTTATTAGTTCAAACAATTATTTCTAATAATACCTTATAGAAAATTCATCCCCCACATGGGGGATTATGTGTTGCTGTAATGCTGAAAGCTGCCACCAGTATTTCAGATACAGCAGGGGCATCCATGGTGGACAGATTTCAACTGAGGTCCCAGAGTAAGACTAAGGAGAAAAATCGGTAGCCCACTCCCAAGACAATCAGCCATTGAAAACCCTATGAATAGCAGAGAAGCACTGACAAATACAGTGCTGGAAAATGAGCCCACCAGGCTGGAAGGCATTCAAGAAAGGACTGGGGAAGAGTTGCCTCCTCAAAGTAGAGTCAACCTTGAAGATGGGAACAGAGTAAATCCCCCAGGACCTCTTTTTGCTAATGTCGCATGACTCAAAATGAGAGGAGACCTAGTGGCTGCAGCAATGGCCTCAAACATAAAAAGGTCATGTACATAAGCACAGTGTATAATAGTATTTTGTTCTGCTATATTTAGGATCACTATGGGTTGGATCTTACTTGACAACCCCTACCAACGACAAGATAATTCATACATCAAGTATTTTATATAACATTACTCTATAATCTAAAATCTGTCTCATTGCATTTTTGAATGGCATACCTAACTGATTCATTCTCTCCTCTGATAGAGTATAAACATGGATAAAGAAACGTATTCTTTGCTATTTTCTTCCATCTAAAAAGAATTGATAATTTGCATGTAAAATAGCTGTACTTTTTTTCTAAATACCTATAATGAATGATTAGCTGTCATATCTTCCATTTGAAAAATCAGTGTATTTTGCCTATAGTGGTTCTTGCAATAAAACCTAAGTTCTTATTCTTAAAGATCATATATATTTCACCACCAAAACAACCCAGTTGGGAAACATAACAAAATACAACCTTTAACATGGTTTATTCACCAGCAAAACTAAGCTAATACTGGTGAAATGCTATAAAATGGCTCAGGAACAAGGAGGGGAAAATTTTAGAAAAAATACTGGCCTTTAAATAGATCCTTTGTTTTGAACCTTGCAAATTCATTTTTCTCTGTCTCTGACTAGTCATTCACCATTATCCATTATCGATGAATCAGAATAGACCCATCAAAGGCCCATCTCATACCATCCAACCTGAATCACCAAAAGGACTGCATGTGAGCTCTCTTACATATTTCAATTTTATACTATTCTTTATTACTACTCTAGAGTAGGGCTTCAATGACATGGAAGTAAATTTCTGCTTGTTGTTTGTGCAGGTCTGTTCATAAACTTGCTCTGAATTTTATCCCTTGTCAACTGGATTATTCCCTATTAGTTCATAAATTTCAGTTGAAGTAGGTAAGACAATATAGCCAGAGTAGGTACTAAGTCTGGCTACCTTTCTTTGCATTTTACTTGTGCTTTCTCCACTCTCTTGAGCTTGGTTTTAAACACATCATTTCTACTTGATGATATATTGCTTCTTAACATACCTTATCTTGCCTGTCATAATAATGTTTAATTCCCTGAGAACATCTGAGGTTGCATAGTCATTTTCTAGCTCATAGTTGAGTGTATATCTTTTACCACAGCTCAGTTGCAAACCAACTTAACTAACCAACCAACCATTCAAGCTAACCAAGAAACTTCTAATTTTGAGTGGATAAAGTGGGTCATCTGTCCTAATATCAGAGCATGTTATAAAAGAGTAAATGACAGAGCCTTCATTTCTCGTACAAAACTCCTGAGGAACTGCTTTATGAATGAGTATAAAATGTTTTCTCCAGTATGCAAAGGGGTTCAGAGAGCACTATACCTCTTCCTGAGTAATAAGGCATCTTAGGTGCAGAAATTTGCTTTTTATTTGAGAAGAATATCCCAATAAAATCTTTTCCACATTAGAAACCCTGCTACATTGTTAAGTGCTTGAAATATCAATATTTTTTTACCACCAGATACATGACTATGTCTACTTATTCATCTAGGGTGTTGTTATCAATATTTATTATCAGCATGGTGTCCCATAGGATGTCTAGATAATCTAGGGTTCTGTCTGTCATGGACCAGGAGAATATTCCTGAGGTCTAACAATGAAAGGGTACTGCTGTCTTTGCGAGCTAAAAGTTAAATATTTCTGATTATTCTTACTAATTGGTAAATAAAGAATTTGCAAATCATTAGCTGAATAGCAGATGTCAGGACAAATTCTGACATACTCCAATGGATACCACCCACAAAAGAACATCTGTAATTGGAGTCACTGTGTGACTGTTGATCATACACTAACCATGCAGTTTTCACAGGCCAGCCAAACAGGTGAGATAAATGATAAAAAGTTAGGAATCACCACCACTGCAGTTTTTATGTCTTTGATGATGTTCCTATCCACAGCAATTCCCAGGAGGCTGGTATTCTTTTGTGGTACTGCTTTTGTAGTGAGAGGGAGTTTTAGGAATTTCATTTTGACCTTCAAACCATGAGTTGGGGAACCAACTCAGGGATTGTGCAAAACACCACCATGTCTACTCCAACAATGTGTTCAAAAAGATGAGATAAGCACAGAGTGAGAACTTAAATTCACTGCCCTAGTTGGAGTCAAAGAGCCTAAAAACTCCATCTTCATTTGATTTCTATAAGAACCCATTTAGATTCACAGAGAAGAATGGTATTCTGGTTCTACAGGATAAAAATCAGCTCAGGGATATTGTCTAATAATTCCTGGGAAACAAAATGGCCATGATCCCTGCAGGGAACATGTGGAGGAAGAGTGGACTCTGTTCTTTGTGCTTATGTGGGGTCCTTTCTTCAGGAAACCAGCATTCTTTCCCTCAGCAACCCTGAAGCTGTGAAATGGGAGCTATATTAGAGACTGTGAACTTCTTTTGAGGCAAATTAAAGTGATGTTTCTCTTTCTGTTTTTAATTTCCAATTTTTTTCTAGTTTATTTTTTTCTACAAATTCACATTCCAATCATTTTATAGATGGGCTATTTTATTTTAAAAATATTAACTATATTTTTCAAAATTTATATTATTTTCTATCTAATGTTTTTCTGTTTGCTCTGAGTTTTCTTTCTCTTAACTGGGTTTCTTGTTAGATTCCTTTTTAAATTTAATTTATCCATTTGTAGGAGCTAATTTTCATGTTCCTATATATTCTCAGTTTTTGACTTTGAGAATATTTTCTACGGTAACAGTTCACTTAAATGTAAATGAAAGTTAAATAATGAGTAACTTTTTGTTAAAATTAAGATTACTGGGTTTTGTTGTTTTTGTTAGTTTATTTGTTTGTTTAAAGACAGAGCCTCCCTGTGTAGACCATGGTGGCTTTAATCCCAGCCTCCTGAGTGCTGGATTATAGGAGGGTGCCATCAGGTGCAGCTTTAAGGTTACTGTTTTTAAACAGAAATTCTTAATTTTCATTTCACACATGTCATTTTTTTTCTTGCTTAAAAACTTCTTTCCTGCACCAATTCAAAAATGTATTTTATGGCACCTAGCAACAACATACTTTTTTATAAGGTAAAGTTCCACCTTAAATTTTCCACACTAAGCCATTTTTTCCTAACATGCCCCTAAAACAATCTGTCCTTTGCTCATTCATTTTGTTTTTTTCACTTCATAGTCCTTCCAAGTTCACATATATACAACCTCACATACAATTGTAATGGTTTGTTGTCTGGTAATACTGCAGTAGTTGTTGGCTGTTTCCCCCCCACCCCACTTATTTAATGTTGTGATGGCTTTTGCTTTGGAGGATTTGATGAAATCTTATAAGGTAAGTTACTTTATTTATTTTCATTTATCAAAATTCTCAGTTGGAGGCTAAGACACCGGCCTTTCATCACAGCAACTCAGAAGGCTGAGGTAGAGGATGACAGATTCAAGGCCAGAGGCAGCCTGCATAACCTAGAGAGACCCTGTCTCAAAATAAACAATACAAAATGGGCTAGGGGGTGCTGCTCAGTGGTGAAGGACTTGCCTAATATGTGCGAGGTCCTGAGTTCAAACCCCTATCAAAAACAAAAAAAAAAAATCTTCTTAGAATTTACTTTTCCAAGTACATTTTATAATCTTTTCCATTCAGTTAAACATCCAATATGTAATTGATTCATTGCTATATGTAGCTACTTTTCTGAACTGTGTTTCTCATGGTTGATAGGTTATAGGATCAGGTTTTCTTTGTGTTGATCATATTGTGCACAGGAGCAGCCATTTTGGCAAGAAGCTTGCTATACTTCATAAAATTCATATGCTCTTTGCACTATCGTGTTACTTGTTAGAATGTATCTGAGAAAAACTTGCTCCTATCCACAGAAGACATTCTTGAATATTTGTAATAGCTGAGAGTAAAAGGAAAACTGTGTCCATAACTAGGAAAAATGAAAAAGTACATTTGAAGCATTATGAAACAGTCAGAAGTAATGAACATATTATCGTATAGAAAAATACACTTTGATTAACGAGAAAGAAAACATGCATTAAAGAGAGTAAGAACAATAGCATACCATTTATGTAAATTAAAAGTATCTATGTTAAATAAAAATGAGAGAGAGATATGGCGATCTACTGCCAATCAGCCATTAAAATCGCCATGAGGGTCTCTGTGAGTCAGACCCCACTCTGTAGCGCCTAACAACAACAGCAACATGTAAATAAAAACAGTATAGATTGTTAAACAAAAATTATGGAAGGCCATTGTTTTGTACTATGCTCTGCACTCCATTCCAGCACATCAGCCAGAACCAGAATGGACACATTCATGCAAAATGCCACATAATCAAGCTGGTTTTAAGGAAGCAGGTAGATCCCCAGATAAATTTTTCATAAAATCAGTTTTCTGCCTGAGTCAGTGTAATAAGGAATCCTCTTTGCTTTATGCCTAACAAAAAAGAAACCTGAAGTAACCTGATGTTAACAAGCTCCCCCAACTCTTCATTATTCTGTTGCCTTGGGCTGAGTTTAGAAACCCCAGGTTCTGCTGTTGTCTAGGAGGAGCGCTCATTCTCTTTTGTAGAATGGAGGCTGCCCTGTCCATGAATAGCAAATTAAACCAATTAGTTCTATAACTATATTTTTTTGTAATTTTGTCTTTTGATGATATTTTTCAAGGATATGATACAGTAAATACTTATGCATTGTAATAGGTATTTATAGAAACAGGAAAGTAGTTGAAAGATGAAGGAAAAATCTAAGAAAATAAAAAGAATTGGATGGATTCAAGGATAAATTATAATATGGCAGGAATTGAGAAGAATGCTTAACTCTTTTGTATCTGAGAGAAACAGGTATATTTGTGTATACATATGTATATATGCTATTATGTTCAAGTTGAATAAAACATTTTTTTTTCTTAAGTGGGCAAAGATGCATGCCTGTAATCCCAGCAATTTAGGAGGCTGAGGCAGGAGGATCACAATATTGAGGCAAAAGGCAACCTGGTAACTCTTAGTGAAACTCTGTCAAATAATAATCATAATAATAAATGGGCTGTGGGTGCCGCCCAGTGGTAGAGCACCTGCAAAGTATATGCAAAGCCCTGGGCTCAACTCCCAAGTTCAGAGGAGGAAAAAAGGAAGGAGGAAAGGAAGGAAGGAAGTTTTTAAAAATCATGTTTCCCTAATTAGAAAATGGTTAATGTTCCCTTAATCAAAATTTTCATGAAAGCTTATTATACTCAATTTTTCAGTAATTTTTGTTATTTCATATGCTTTTGTCATTTTTAAAATAGTGTATAGTGGATATAGGGACTATACAGGTAGAAATAAAATGTAATTGACCAAGTATAGTTCTTGACTTATGTGGATTTCCTACTATTACTCATTAGTTGCCTACAGCCATACCACTGTGGTGTCTGAGCCCATCAAATCTCGGAAGCTAGGCAGGGTTGGGCCTGGTTAGTACTTGGATAAGAGACTGCCTGGGAACACCAGTGCTATAGGCTTGGGAAAAGGACCTGGCAACCCACTCCCAAAAAACATTCAGTCATTGAAAACCCTACGAATAACAGAAGCACTAACAGTAGTTTTTAACTTGTTGTACTTAGGGTCGCTATGAATTGCACACCAACTGGACAGTACCTAACAACAACAACTCATTAATTAGAACAAAAGTGAAAATTATGATAATGTGATAGATAAGAAAAAATGATTCATTCACACCATTAACAAAACTACTATGTGTAATTCATAAAAAATGAAGTTAAAAATAAGTTAATATTTCCTTAATTAATTTTTATAAATTAATATTATATCCATGATAATTTTCCTTAGACTTTCCTTTTATATTTACTTTGGATAATTCTCATGTGAATACTACTAGCAAAATCTATTTTCTATAATTTAAACCTAGTCAAAACTATTAAAAGAAAGCCATGGAACAAAGTAATTTAGCAGTTTCTATTGCTTAATATGGGCAGGAGTTTAGCTCAGTTGGTAGAATGCTATGCTGCACTCTGAGGCCCTCGGTTTGATCCCCAGCACAGCAAACATGGGAGAAGTACTTGACAGCCAACTCCCAAAGAAATCCCTAAATAATCAGCCATTAGAAACCTTATAAATAGCAGAGAAACACTGACATAGTGCCAGGCATACACAGTGTTGGGTATTGTTTCATTCTGTTGTACACAGGGTTGCTATGAGTCTGATCTCATTTGACAGCACGTAACAGCAACCACATAACTTAATATACTTTCTGTAGTAGCCAAAAACTGAAAATTACAAAATGCATCAGTCACTTTGTCAATGTAAATAGAGACAAGACTATTTGAAACATTTACTGATGAAGATCAAAGAATGTAGCCTTCAGTATGGATTGTGACATCCATACGGATCAATGTCTATCTTGATCAACATCAAGAAAACAACTGGGTCCTTACAAACAATCAAGAAAACAGCAAATCCTTACCACTGGGTCAGTATGCACAATAAATGGAGAAAAGGCTGAAATTGTGCATGATTTTGTCTTATTTGGTTCTATAATCAACATTTGTGAAAACTGCAGTCAGGAAATCAAATGACACATTGCTTTGGGAAAAGCTGTGGCAAAGGATCTCTTTAAAGTATTGAAAAGTAAAGTTGTCACATTGAAGACACAGGTGCGCCTGACTCATGCCATGGTGTTTTCAGTCACATCATATGCTTGTGAAAGCTGGACATTGACCAAGGGAGACAGGAGAAGAATTGATGCTTTTGAATCACGGTGCTGGAGACAAATATTGAATATACCATGGACCACAAAAAGAACCAACAGATCTGTCCTAGAAGAAGTACAATCAGAGTGTTCCTTGGAAGCAAGGATGGCTAGACTGTGGCTTATGTATTTTGGGCATGTAGTCAGGAGGGACCAGTCCCTGGAGAAAGACATCATGTTTGGGAGAGTGGCAGGTCAATGAGGAAAAAGAAAACCCTCCAGTAGATGGATTAACACAGTGTCTACCACAATGGGCTTAAAATAAATATGATCATGTGCCTGGCACAGAATCAGGAATTATTTCAATTTCCTGTATATAGGGTCGCTATGAGTCAGATCTGACTGGACAACACCTAACAACAACAATAACAACAGCAGCAAACATTTAAAATGTCTTTTAAAATTGTATTGTTTTGGTTTACTTTAAATTTAGTACATTATGCAAATTTTCTCATTTCAAATTGTTAGAGTGATAACACCTTAACTTAAAAATTAATTAGGTCTTTGTGACAAAGGAAGAATTTAATTTATATAGCATTCCAGTAATCAAGCACTTTTTTAGAGCTCTTGCTGATACAACTGTAGGAGTAGGAAAAAAGATTTCCCTCCATCTCTTAGGCTCTCTGACTGGGTATGGATTAAACTGACAGTCAAATTACTTAGGTATGTAGGGATAGGGAACCCACAAAAAAGATGACTCTCAAAGAAGGGACAGATGATTGAGGGTTGCATAGATAGCTCTCTGAACTGAAAGGAGCAGTGGCTTCTAGCTTCCTGAAAGTATTGGAGAAAAGTTATGAGAGGGTCAGGGGAGAAGACACATGGTAAGTAAATACTAGCAAACATTTTCTTTATAGGTGTAAATTTCTTTTACAAAAGGGCAGCTTTCATAGCTATGTCTAAAGTTTCTCAAAATGTGCATCAGTAGTGAGAGTTACAATTTGGACTGGCATAGTATGGTCTCCTGTAGCCATATTTGGGGTGATGTGTCCTGCACCCCAGCAGAACCACTGTTGATGTGTGTATAATTTGACTTGCATCCATTATGGCTTTTTTTTTCATTTCTTTTTTTCTTTTTTTGTTTGGCCAAAAATATTAAGGGATGATTCATTAGTTTTTAATTTTTAAATTGGATGTTTAATCCATTTTTACAGTTACATATGATATTCTGAAATAGTTGGGTTTAAGTCTACCCTCTTACTCTTTTCTTTATTAAGTACCTTTTTATCTTTATTATTCTTTCTTGCTTTCCTTTGTATTAAACAAATATTTCTTATTTTAATCCTTTTATAGCTTCTTAGGTTTATTTTTATTATTCTATTAATGGTTATCAAAGAGATCACAATATGTGTTTTTAATTTTTATTTTAAATTAGAAGATTTACCACTCCATCAAACAATATGAACAACTTAGAACAGGTTCACTCCATTACTCTTTTCTCATTTTTGTGCAGTTATATAAACAAACATCTTATTTCTACCAGCATTTTCACAAGCCCTAAGACATTTTTGCTGTTCTTATATTTAGATAGTCAGTATTTACTTATAATTACTCATACAATTTAATCTTTCTAGTGCCCTCACACTTCAGGTGATCATCTAGAATCATTTTGTTGTTGTAGTTGTTGTTTTACTTAGTATATCTTTCAGTGTGTGTGGTGGGGGACAGGTTGTGGGGGTGGACCCAGGACCTTGTAGATGCCAGGCAAACTCACTATTACTGAGCCGCATCCCCAGCCCTCATTGATTGTTCCTAGGCATGAATCTTTTCAGCTCGTTTTTGACTGCAATCTTCATTTTTAAGAATATTTTCACTTGAGTTATTTCTAGATTGTTACCAAGCTATCATTTTTTAAACTATAAATATTTAAGCCGTAATTAAGTCCAGGACATAACATTGTGTAAGGAGTTCAGAAAATTCAGTGGAACAACCTTAATACGGGTGGTATAAGATAGTGAAGGCTGCTTTGTCCTACTCACATCCCCTTTCCTTGCCTTGGTTTTTTTTTTTTTTCTTTTCCTTTTCTAATTTTGATGTTTTAGCCTCCTGGCTGCTGGTATTGGCTGCTACTAACACAAGGTTTCTCTGTTCTCTGGGGAGTTGCCTTCAACAAGTATGTCTTTCTTATCTATTGCTACCTAACAAATCATTCTAGAACCTAGTGCTTAACCAGCAATATGCATTTATTATGCAATTTTCTGTAGGTTAGGAATTTGGGAGCTGATTAGCTGTGGGGTTTTGGCTCAAGGTCTCTAAGATGATTGCTATCAGGAAGTCTGTTGAGGCCTCAGTCATCTGAAGGCTCACGTGGGACTGGAACACAGTCTCCCAGGATGGCTCACTGACATGGCTGTTGGCAGGGGGCCTCAGTTTCTTATCACAGTGACCTCTCCATAGAGCTCCTAGAGTGTTCTCACAACTTCTGACTGGCTTTCCTTTGGGCAAGCAATCTAGGAGGTAACCAGGCTGAGGCTGTGTGTCACGTTCTGATCTAGCCTCAGAAGCCACATAGGATCCTTTGTGCAATATACCATAGGTTACACACCTCAGCTCTTTTCAGTGTAGAAAGAGACACACGAAGCCTTGGAGGAGAAGGTTGTTAGGGGTCATCTTAGAGATGTGCTACCACCCTTGTGATCTGCCTGGAGGAGAGAGAATCCTTACCTCACCTGCTTCTCAGCAGATCACAGGCAATGACTGACTGACAGACATAGTGACAGAAGAGGCTTGGCACTTCATTATGGTAGAACCCAATACATAATGAAATTCCTATCTCAGCACTCCCTGTGTTCTTTGGTAGAAGCTGAGATCACATCCTTCCTTAACTCCTTCCTCCCCACCCTCTTCTCCCTTCAATGAATTATCTCTTTGCATCCAAATTCCTCTCTCAGACCTTGTTTCTAGGGAACTTAATCTAGAGATGTCTGAATTTAAACAAGTACCTAAGATAAACGCAGAGTGAGTATAAACTAAGGTGGAATTATAGTGTCTTTCTGTGTGTGTGTGTGTGTGTGTGTGTGTTTCTAGTCTCAAGTTCCTAACCATGTCTTCTCCTCTATGTTCACTGTATAGAAAATTCTCCTGGTAGATGCCTGTTTTTTCTTTGCTCTAACATTTGGAAAAGGATAATTCACTTATTACAATATGTCTCTGTAAAAGTTGTGCTAATCTTTTCCATGGACTATGTAAATCTTTAAATTGAGTAGAAGGGAGATAAGCATACAGTTGGATTATTTGGATATTTTTTGTAGATGTAATTGCACTAATTCAGTCTACCCTATTTTCAAAAAATTTACATTATGTACAAACAATAAGCTAAAGGAGGAATGAATGGTTGGCACGTGCCAGTTGCAGAAGTCTCCTGAGTTGAGCAATTCAGGGAAGAGCTTGTTCCTTTAAACAGCTAGCAAATTGTCACTATTTTCCCTTTTGGGGCACAAACCCAATCAGCACAGCTATATGGGGCATTGCACTTACAAATTTGTCTAAACCATCCCAGGCAGAGTGATTTCCCTGTGGCAGTTCCTGTTCTCCGCTTGATTTCTTGAAGTTAGCTGGTAAGAATAAGCTATTAGCAAGCTTAAATCGGTGATAATTAGCTGTACATTATTATTTCAAAGTGGTGTGGCTCTGCCAATTAAGTGGGTAATTAGGAGAACCCCAGGACAATAAATTAAGACAGAGCTGCAACACTGTGACCCCATCTGTTCTTCAGCAAGCATTCCAATTAGCTAAGGCTCTCATTTAAAAATGCAGGATAAAGGGTATTGGCTGCATGAAGGGGTGTGTATTTGGGTAATAGCAATTGTCATAGGTGCTTGGTAAAAATAAGATACTGTTAATAAGAAAATTTTGATGTCAAGGCAGGGAAAGAAGTTTTTTTAATGTTGGAATTTTAATGCTTTAAACAGAATTTAGTTTTTTTTTTAAATTCTCAAAACTTAAATGGAGCATCATATCATCAAGCATTCCCATTTTATTCTAATGTGTTTATTGAATTGCGAGTGAGAATTTTATCACTTGAACATTAATAGTTTTATTTATTGAGAATGGAAACTAAAGAGAAGTCTTAAAATTCCAGAGTTTAAGGAGACAAATAAGGCAGGACACTTCTCATTCAGGATGTCACTGTCAACTAAAGCCAATAAGTGTCCTCTCCATCACAAAAAAGCAGAGGGAAGTAATTAAAATAGTTAATTAAATGTAAGGACAAATTTATCCATATATTGAATAAAAACACTTAATCTTATTTAGGATTATTACCAAGGTAGATGGAATAGTTTTATATTAAATGGCCTCAATTAATTTAAAATATATGACATTATAGTTACATTATTAAAGTGCTTTATTGATAAAAAAATGAAGTAATTTGTATAATTCTTGATGTAGCATCCTAGATATACATGTTCTTTATATGGTAAATCAGCATTGAGATACACTGGGCTGAATGATGTATTAAAAATGCAAATATTCCATGAACAAAAATATCCATAGATCAGAAAAATGTCAACATGTTTGAGAAGAATAGTACTCAAGATAACTCATAGTACTAAAACTTATAGTACTAAATAAAACAATTTACAATCTATTTGCAAAAGGAAGTTAGTGCTTCTTTGAGGTGCCATTATTATTTATTACCCGAAAGTTTAACTTACTAAAATAAAGGTCATGTACCCCTGAATGACAAAAGTTATGTTTAATTTAAAACAGTGCCTAGTAAGTGGTGGTAGGAAGTACTTCCAGGGGAGGGTAGGAGGTGAGGCCAGAGCAGGCACAGAGGGAACAGGAGCTACAAGGCAGACTAAAGACCTACATGAATAATGAAGGAGACCTGCAGGGAGCCAAACACAGGCACATAGGAGGCACACATGCCAAAAGGCAGAGTAAACATGGCAAAAGTTTAGGCTAGTGGTTCTTAACCTTTGGGGATCATGTATCCCACTGAGAATCTGATATAATGCATTCCCAGAAAAAAAAAGCTCATAAACTAATACATGCAGAATTTTGTTGCATTGAAAAGCAATTTCCTCCACATGAAACTAATATTAAAATAGGGCACCTTTAAAAAATGAGTTTGCTTTTATTCTCTATATGTTCATGGAAAAATCGATGGCCATTTCATGAAACATCTTCAACTAAAATGAACAGTAGTGACTTAATGCTAGAGAGCTTCAACCACTTGGTATGAACTAGAAGTTGAAGTTGTGATGAATCTTGGATGTGGCTATATGTACCAATGTTTGGTATCTGGCAGATTCTCACTTTTTGTTTGGATCATGACAATTATTGAAAACTATAGAAACCGTATGTAACTATCACTGGGTACAAATGGATCTCTCATAGCTTGTTTGCTTAGAGAAGGATAGGCTTATGTCACAGGGCATGAGATGTATTATAAATTTTTGAAGTTCCACTGGTGTTTCATAAATTTTTGGTTCTCAAGTTAATTCATGGCATCTGTAATAATGAGGCTGTCAAATTTAAGGTAATGTGACAAGAAATAAATTTCCCTAAATTTCTCACTACTGAAAGAATGAGAAAATGTATTTTCTGTCAAGCTATAGGAAGAGTGACCTTTAAACTGGAGAGTTATAAAACTGGTTCTTCAGAAAGCTATTTCTAGGTATCAGCTTTATCAGTTACAATAGGAGTTTTCAATAGGGTTTATAATGGTGACTGTAAGGTTATCTCATTTGTATGGCTCAAAATATCTGTCCACCAGGGGAGCCAAACTGTGAATAAAATTCTCCCCAAATAATAATGTATCTGAAAGTATGTTTATTTTCATTCTTTTCTTTTCTTCTTTCTTTTCTGTCTCCCTCTCTTTTCTTTCTTTTCTTTCTTCTTCCCTCTCCCCCCCTTGCCCTCCCTCTCCCTTTCCCTCTCCCTCTCCCTCTCCCTCTCCCACTCCTCACAAAAAGTGAATCTTCTGTCAGTTTTCCTTTGGAAAGTCAGTAAACATCTGCAGAGGTGAAAAGAATCCAGAATTCAGGGCCTATTTTTTTTTTCTGCTGAAATTTTTGAGAAGTTGAGGATTCATGTTGAGATTCGTAATTCTTATGAGTATATAAAATTTATTTCATTTTTTCCACTGAGTCTAGTAGGGGTAGATCAAGATGACAAGCAAAGTTTATTCCTTTTTCTAGAGTAGAAAACTTAATTGCATTTGGAAGCATCTTAGGTCCTTGGTCTACAGGAAGAGAATCAAGCCCTATTTTCTGCCTTGTTGTGTATGGCAAAGAACATTTCCAACATTCTAAATCTGTCAATGGCATTTGTAGTGTCTTAATGATGCATACATACAATACGAAAAAATGAGGAGCGGGAAGTATGAAAAGAGTAATATTGTACCCAGTTGCATGTTAAATGGAAATGATAAAACTGCCAATTCCCTCATCGTTGTCCTCAAACTAGTAAAAGAAGTGTGTGTCTCGGCCAGATTATATCACTTGATTGAGACATTGCATTTCATTTTATTTTTTCCATTTTTGCTCCAAAACTCAAAGCAAACTTTCCAGAATACAATACTTCACCGTGGTCTCCAGAATCATGTGTGTGTTCTTTCTTAGAAGTGCAACAAGTGAGATATTGAAAGAAGTACCAAGATAATTCTTTTTGTTTAGGTCCACATTTTTAGAGTTATAGATTTTCAGATCAAACTTCTTTCTCAAAAACATTATTCATTCTGTCAGTTGATTTTTGAAGTCCATAGAACTAGGGTTCTCCTTTGTCTGTCTTGGGTCCATCCTCCTTCAGCAAGAATCTCATGTATGAATAGTGCAATTTGGGATCTTACAAATTGACTAAACTCATTGGATTTGTAATCTTCAATGTATTTTATTTTATTTACTTTTTTTGTTTGTTTTTGCGGTACTTGGGAATTGAGCCTGGGTCCTCATTTGTGCTTTTTGCAAGTGCTCAGCCACTGAGACATACCTTCAGCCTAGTTTTTGCTTTTTATTTTTGAGATAGGGTCTCGGTAAGTTACACAGGCTAACTCTCGCCCCGAACTTGTGGTCCTCTGGTGTTTTCCTCCTGAGTTGCTGGGTTTAAAGGAATGTACCACCAGGCCCCACTACATTTTTCAATTAAAACCTTATCCTGATGTAAATAAACATATACGTGATGAACAACAACAATCATAATAGAAGGACATAGTACTTTAAGTTTGTTACTTGAAATATACATCAGATGTCATAATTAAATAAAAATGATTATACATTATTCATCATCAGTCACTAATATTCTATACCACTCATCATAAATTTGGATAAAGTAATACCTAAGTTATGCATAACATTCAAAGACAATATTTTCTAAAATCAGAAATACTAGACTAACAGGACTAAACTTAAACACTAAAGTAGCTTATTTTTTTCTGAACCATATTAAATATAGACTTCCTGACCCTAAAGTCCATCTTTATACCAAAATCCAAGGAAACAATTATTTGAACTAAAAGAAGGTATCCAAAAACATAAGCATGAACAATTTATACCAGGTAAATATGTCCATCATTCAGATAAATTTGTAGATGAAAGTCATCAAGATTATCTTATTGTAATATCAAAATGAAAATAAAAATAATAAAAGCAAACAGAAAGAAGTCCATTGGTTAACAGATTATTAAAGAAAAAAGTATTCATGTTTGGCCATTCTAAGAGTGGAAAATTGTTGTTAGAAATCAGGTCTGACTCATAGCAACTCTATGTACAACAGAATGAAACACTTTTGACACTGTGCTATGCATGGCACCATGTCAGTGCTTCTTGGCTATTCATAGGGTTTTCTGCAGCTTATTATTTCAAGATTGTTTTGGGAATGGGTTGCCAGGTCCTTCTTCTATTTTTTTGTGGTATTGGGGATCAAACCCAGGGCCTCAAAGTGCTCAGAGCAGCATTCCACTGAGTTAAGACCACATAGTATATATTCTTGTTCCCTAAGTCATGATGTTTATTATCATGTTAGCAATAATATAACTATCTCACTGTAAATTAGAGGAATGTTCAAGATATGAAGTAATATATTGAATCTCAAAACATAGATAATAATTCTCTGTGTGAATGTATCTTAGAAGTGGTAGATTAGCAAATATCCCGTTTGACTTAACCTTCTTCTTCATTTTGACCCAATCATGAAAAGCTAATAGTATTGTTCTTTAAGTTTGTAGAATTAATTATATTAATTGCAATATTTTAATTAAAATGGACAAAAGTTAAGAGGTAGAGAAATTACATCACATCTTTTTGAATGTCTACCCAATTTCCTGGGCCTGCAGCCATAGCCCTGTGGCATCCAATCCCGTCAGATCTTGGCAGCTAAGCAGGGTCAGGCCTGGTTAGTACCTGGATGGGAGACCATCTGGGAACACCAGAAGCTGTGGGCTTGGGAGAAGGACCTGGCAACCCCCTCCCAAAAATCAATCTGCCATTGAAAACCCCATGAACAGCAGAGAAGCACTGACAATAGTGTTTCCTCTGTTGTACAGAGGGTTGCTATGAGTTGGATACCGACTCGAGGGCACCTAACAACAACAACAACAACCCAATTTCCTTATTATGATTTGATTTGTTCTAAATATTGGATTCTTGGTCCAGTGTTTATTTTCATTTAAGTGTTAGACCTTTTTAATTGTCAACAGAGTCCATGCTTTTTAAGGAACATCTTTACAACGGGTGACAATGATATTAGAGGTAGTTTTTAAAAGCCTAGTTTTGACAACAATTTTAAGTCAGTTTAGAGGATGGTGCCTTCAGAAAGAGTGCTATTTATTGGGACATCACATGGTAATGTGTTGAGTTTGGAAGGCCATTGAAAAGTGAGAAAATATCTCTCCTACTTGTCTAGACCTCTCTGGACTTCAGATCAGGGCTAATAGAAAATTAGAAGACAGAGTTCAACATAAGGCAAATGCCTTGCAAAGGGTATCTAAGGGTATTAGTGAATAATCTAGGCTCCTTTCCATTTCTTCTTCCCATCATTTTCCCTGTTGCTACTCAACCTATTCTTAGTCTGTTTAGCTGTGCTGAGGAGTCACAGTCAATCCCCTAATGAAGAATAATCATGTCATGTGAATAAGTAAACTTCCTCTGAGGAGGGTAAAATCTGGAATCACTTAACCAGGAAAAAAAATTCTGAGCATGGTGCCCAACCTTAGGTCACAGTTCCTATACTGAGCTGTGAGTTCATATGGGGTTCAGAGAGCAGGCTTTGTGAGTTTCTCTTTTAGAACAAATACATTTTTTTTCTTTTTAATCAAATATGAATGTAATGTGTTTGAAAGATCTTTATGTTTGTGATAAATATGCCCAGTGCCATATGTTGCATTGCTTCTCAGTGATGTATTCATCCTCTTGTGTCTCTGGGGCCAAGAAACTAGACTTCAACTCTCTCTACAGCCCATTTCACTAAATAAATGTAATTATTTTCAAATATGTACAGTGAGAACTGTTACTGCTGTAAAATAGGAATCTAAAAATATTTGTCAAGTGGAATGACTTAGGTGAGGGTAAAGTTAAATGATTAAATATAGATTCAGAATAGCAAGAGAAAATAGTTCTTATCTAGAAACACGTAATTATATATTTCCTCTGCTGCGCAGGAGACTGACATTTTCAATGTCTACTGTTTGACAGCTGTGGTCAGACATCTCTACAGGGTTGAGCCTGCTCATTAGTGCCACATTAACCTTAACTTTGCCTCAGGCCATTAACTAGCAAACTGCACATTTGACCTTTGTTCTACAGATATTTTCAAACAGTGTGCAAGGCACTGCTTTTAATTTGGATTTTGTATTATGTGTGGACTGACTTTAGGGGTTAAAAAATCAATATATGTCATTAAATAAAGAAATGTGGTCTGAGACACTGCACAGAGAAAAGCTCCATTTGGAAATACGGTTGTTCTCTAATACTTTTCTAGATAATTAGCTTTGGGCAAAATTAGAAATAGTCTCTTCTGCATTGCATTCAGTGGAAAAAAGGAGAGGAAGTATAGTATGAGACAATTTATGAATCTCTTAAATGAAACAAATTGCCACTAGATGAGGATATTAGATGGAGAGATGTGTCTTTTGAACATAGCTCTCTTTCCAGAAATGTCTAATTAAATAAAATGCAAAATAAGAGGTAGATTAGAACCAAATGCATAAAGGCAAACAGTTCCATAGAAGATCAGCCAAGTCTGAACCTTACATGGCTGAGACTCTTTAAGCCATATGTATGAGAAGTTCTTCCGCCTTATATATTAAAACTTAAATTAGCTCAGTGGAATATTTTGTTAGGCTATGGGAATGTGATTATATCTAGTTTCTGAAACATAACACAGCTATGTAAAAATACTGCTTGCAGCCATAGCCCTGTGTCATCTGATCCTGACAGATCTTAGAAGCTAACCAGGGTCGGGCCTGGTTAGTCCTTGGATGGGAGACCGCCTGGGAACACCAGGTGCTGTAGGCTTGGGAGAAGGAGCCGGCAACCCACTCCCAAAAATCAATCTGCCACTGAAAACCCTATGAACAGCAGAGAAGCACTGACAATAGTGTTTCCCCTGTTGTATGTGGGGTGGCTATGAGTCGGATACAGACTCGACGGCACCTAACAACAACATATAAAAATAAGTAAGGCCAATATTTACTAATTTTCTTTCAGTACTGGAGGGTTGAACTGAGGGTCTCATCCATACTTTGCAAGCAATCTACCACTGAGTTTACCCCCAATCCCATTTTTATTTACTTTGGGACAAGGCCTCACTAAGTTACACAGGCTGCCTCTGGCCTAGAATTTGTGATTCTTCTGCTTCTGCCACCTGAGTTGCTGGGATTATGCATGTGCACCACCATGCCCAGCTGTTTATTAATTTTAAAGAGGTTCATGATATATCATCAAGTGATAAATTTCTATTCTATCTGCGTTATAGCTTGGTCCCAATTTTGTAAATTCAAACCATCTTTATATCTCTCTGTCTATACCTAGCTATCTCCTCTGTCTAATTGTTTTCTCATATGCATGTGGAGAAAGCTGAAGAGGGATAAACACCCGACCGTTAACATTGGTTACCTCAATAGGGAGGGATGGAAACACTATGAAAGGACAGTTATTAAATTGCTCTTCATATACTTTCTAATTATTTTACTACTTAGTAAAAGATGTTATTTTTGTAATTAAAAATAAAGTTAATTTTAATAGTACAGCCAGTCCCAGTAGGCCAACTTCAGGGTAGGTTGCATTTCCTTTTATATATATTTTTTACCACATGATATATCAGGAGACCTTTCTGGCACCATTGGCCTCAAGGGCATGGGAAGCAATGAAGCAATAACTATGCTAGTCCATGTTTCACCTTTGCCTTCAGTAAGCTCAGGGCAAACAAGGCTGCAGGCTATGAATGAGCAATTGTGCTACAGCCTTTTTCTTCATTACTGTGTTAGCATAGTGCACAAAGCCGGTCATTAGACAGTGATTAGAATTTACCCTATTCCTGCTTCCTGCACAGGGCATTTTGTTGTTGTCATTGTCAGGGGCCACTGAGTCCTGTCAGACTCACAGCAGCCCTCAGGGGGTTTTCAGTGGGTGATTGTTTCGGGATTGCTTAGGGAGTGGGTTGCCACTTCCTTCTGTTTTTGTGGTGCTGGGGATCAAACCCAGGTTGTCAGAGAGTGCAGCATGGCACTATACTAACTGAGCTAAACCCCAGCCCACAGGGCATTTTAGGCACATCAAAGTATACAGATCACTCCTGTCTGAACATACCACATTCTAAATGCAGATTTTGGCAGAAGGTAGTGATATATCTATGTTTTATTAGTATAACAGTCTATAAATATACAAGGAAGTACAAAAATGTTAAGTATATAAAATGATAATTTCCATACAGTTTTGAAATCAATTAGAACTATTCTATCTAAAAATTCTCTGAACTCTAACTTATCAAATGTTTAATATTTAATATTAGCCTGATATGTCTTAAGTGATAGAACTTTCAATTAATTTGTTAAATAAGATGTTGAAGTCTGCATTGAGTAAATAATAATTTCCAAATTTCCATTCACAAGTGTTTTCACTTATGTGGCTTTTTTACTGTCCTTATTTATACAAAAAGAAGGTCGAACTAAGTCACTGGTTCTCAACCTCAGCTGTACATTAAGGTCTTGTAGAAACTTTTGGAAAACCCCAATGGCCAGACCCTCACCCTGAACTTTGAATCTGAATGCCTGAGGGAGAAATCTAGGTGTACCTTTTTAAATCTTTTGTAAGTAATGGTGATGTGTAGCTAGGACATAGAGCTTCTGGAATAGATTATCTCTTAAGACTCTTTCTGACTCAAAATACAGTATATCTGTGATGCATCAGTTATCGTAGCTATCTTACACAGAAGTGTAACTAAATAGTAATGTGTCACTACACATTAGTTTCAGCATCATATAACCATCGGAGCTGTCTGGAGCCTGCTGAGTAGAGTCTGTCAGAGCTGGCAGTATCCCTCTTTAGATTTCTAATGCAACACACCAGGAAATTCTGATATTTCTCCACTGTCAAGGAACAGGTTCTCCAGTTTAATGTTTCCTAAGCAGTCTTCTTTCTTTAAGAACATAAGAGTGTCATCATTTTTAAAAATGTATGTTTTGCAGAAATTTCTGTTTCCAGAAGCTGATGTAAACTAAGACCATACATGGGGCTAATTTAACAGGAATTTGAGTGCCTGTTGGGTATAAATTATTATCAAATGCTAGGGGTAGGAAGAAGACATGGTTCTTGCCTTCAGAGAAACATCTCCTGTTAGAGGATACAGACTTGCAGAGGAGTGAAAATATCAAATCACAAGGGTTATGAGGCAGACATAGATGAGTACAGGCATTGATCAGGGAAGGAGTTAGAGGGGAGCCAAGATTTAAGCAAGATCTTGAAGAATGGTAGAATGAAAGGATAAAGTAGGAGAAGACAGCTCTATGTAGAGGAAACTGAATTATTAACCTCAAAACTTGTCCAGCAAATATTGAGATACTGTATGTAATGTGGTTATAAATGTGTGGCTTTGACTGGAGTATATGAGGAAAGGGAAGAAGGACTATTGTAGAATGAGGTCAAGAAGCCAAAGGTGGAGAGATTCTGGCCATTATAAGACATTTAATCGTTCAAAATTTAAAAGCAAGGCAAGTAGTGGGTCTGATTTCTAATGCTGCTTCTGGTTATAACCTGGAAAATGCATCCAAGGGAAATGAAAGGGCAAAAGTAGAGGCAAGAAGACCAGTTGTTAGTTTTGTAAGCCCAAACAAAAAAAATAATGCATCTTTAGTGAAGCTGGTGTATAGGCTTTGAATAAATACTCAGAAAAGGAATATCTTCCTATTTTTTAAAAATTCTAAACTATTACTCTTAAAATTGTGTCTATATTTTAGAGATTTTTCCAGGTCAACATGAAAAGCTGATATAACTAACAGAGTTCCTGAAGGATGATTACCTGGAACTTCTAAAGTCTCCCTGTATTTGTTATGCTCTTAATTTTAAGTGCCAATATTCTTTTGATTGTAGAAAAAAATAATTGTATGGATGTAGTCACTTTCCCAGCAACTTAAATTTAGAATCATCCTAAATATATAACATTTTATTTATTGGGATATTCCAGGTAATACTGGGTAAGGAGTTCTGTGTAGTTGGGAAAGCACTGAGCTGGGAAATGAGATATGAATTCTTATAGTAGGACCAATATTAATTGTCTCTGTTGTAGTAGATATATCCTTTTTGCTTCAGTATGTCTATTAGTACTCTATTTCCCACCAATGAAATTTTTTCTATATCTAATATAGATCATCTAGTCTTTCAGTGAAAGTAAATTTTGAGACATTACTCTTAATTGTCAAGAATTAAAAAAATACCAAACACAGACCATAATGTTCCAAGGTAGCATCTACCTCAAATGTCTATATTCACAAATCAAATTAATTTTAACATTTACATAGATTTTCTTCCCTTATTTCAATTTCAGAGATTTTTCCAAAAATAAATTATGTTTTCAATAATCCTTCCTCCCTCTTTTCAGAATTTATGACCCATCAATTATTAATTTTCTTTTCCAATTATTGTTATCATTCAGCAGAGGCTAAGTTATGACGCAGTAGCAAGTATTCCAACATGTCATTGGTTTAGAACAATGAAATTGTGCTTCTGTTCACAGTGTGTGCCTATTCCAAATAAGCTGGGGTTACTGCTCAAGTTATACACTTTAAGACTCAGAATGACAGAGCAGCCTCCATGTGAAACATTGCCAGTCATCATGGTAGAGGGAAACCTAAGCTGGCAAAGTTACAGTGGGTTTTGAAGCTTAAGCCTGGAAAGAGCATGCATCACTTCTGCATAAATGGCGTGGACCCCAAAGCAAACCACATGACTAAAGCTAACTTCAAAGGGGCTGTGTGGCCACAAAGTAGGGAACTGGAGTGTTTGGAACAAACTAATGACTTATCATCTCCTCCTCTATACAAACACATATTCTCAAATCTCTTTCACACTCAACATTCGCACAAACAAAACTTCTTCAATTTTCCTTTGTGGGACTCCCCACTTCTATTTCCTCACCCTCTTTTAATACTAACTGCAAATCTGAAGTCTGTTACTCTACTGACAATTCTTTAATTATTAATCTAATAGAGCTTCTGGATGACAGAATACAACGGACTTGGCAGCTTACACAACAGAAATAATTTTTTTCACAAATATAGAGAGTTAAGTTCAAGGTGTCAGCAGGTTTGAGTTTGCTAGAGGTATCTCTCCTTGGCTTGCAGATGGCTGCTCCTTTTATTCTAACATGGCCTTTCTCTATGCAGATGCATGGGATAATCTTTTCCTCTTAAAAGGACAAGAGTCTTATTGTATTAGGACCCATCCATATGACTTCGTTTAACTTTAGTTATTTCTCTCTCTTTTTTTTTTCTTTTCTTTTTTTCTTTTTTTCTTTTTTTTTTTTTCAGTACTGGGGGTTGAACCCAGGGCCTTGCGCTTGCGTGCTCTGCAAGTGCTGGACCACTGAGGTACACCTTTAGCCCATTTTTTTTTTAACTTTTTGAGACAGGGTCTTGCTAAGTTATGCAAACTGCCTCTGGTCTCCAATTTGCAATCCTCCTGCCTCTGCCTCCTGAGCCACTGGGATTATAGGTGTGAGCCACTGTGCCTGGTTTTAACTTTAGTTATTTCTTTAAAGACCCCATCATGAAACACAGTCATGTTAGGATTTAGGGTTTAACACTTGAATTCGGGGCAGAGGCACAATTCAGATCATAACAATTTGGTCACCATATTAAAAGGGCAATTAAAGTATTTCCTTTAATTAAAGGAAATTAAAGTTAACTTCCTGTAATGGCATTTTATACTGTGGAGGATCTCTCTAACTTTATATTCTTTTATTTTTTAGTTTTCATAGCTCTTTAACTTTTGAGATTTTTATTGCCTTGGTCTTCCTATTTTGCATGCCTTTGCCTTTTTCTTAATGCATTTTATTTCCCTGAGAGATTGCATCCATTTCCCAGGCTTTAGTCACCACCACTGTGGATGATGAGTTTCATGTCCCATGTCCAGTCCACTCAAGTTCCAAAGTCTCATATTTAACTGCAAACTTCCACAATATTCATGGCTCCTACATCAGTGACATTGGCATTATCTGAGTACTTTTTTGAAATGTAGAATTGTGGTCCCTACCCTAGGACCATTAAATCTGAATTTCCATATTGGCAAGATTTCCAGATGATATTTACACATATTAAGTTGGAAAAACAGCATTCTACTTGCTTTCTGTATCTGGGTATTCCAAAGAAATCTCAAACTAAACATGTGATTAATTCTTAGCTTTTACCCACTTATTAATTTGATAGCTCCTGGATCTACTATAGGCCACCATCACTGCTCTATTATGTATAACAAAGAGCAAAACAAAATGAACAACAAAAAAATGTCTGCTTGTCTGAAGTTTTTATTCTAGACAGGGGAGACAGGTAGGACACAATACTGCATAATGGGGCTGGGGTTTTTCTCAGTTAGTAGAGTGCTGCTCCCTGTTCTCTGAGGCCCTCGATTTGATCCCTATGGGCACCACAAAAATTGGAGAAGGGCGTGGCAATCCACTCCTGAAGCAATCCGCCATTGAAAACCCTATGAGGGGTGTTATGAGTCGGACATGATTCAAGGGCACCTAATAGTAAAAATATACCCATCCAAACATTATATCATACATAATAAATGCATATCATTTCACACACCAATTAAAAATTAAACAGATTTGAAGAAAATTCATCTGTAAAATGAGTACACCTTAGTACCCAAGATGTCATCTGTAAAATGATACCTTAGTACCGAAGGTATTTAGTGAGGCTTGGACTACAGTGAGGTGAGACAGGTGCCTGCAGGAAAGGCCCTCAAGGGGTCCTGCGAGCGAATGCCTCCTTATATTATGTGTCCTTGGAGCCTCTTTGGCTTTACCCAAGTCCCATTTCCCTAGTATCAAAAAATATGAGTGGTCTGAGACTTTAAGTACAACCAGTAAGTTAGCCTGCCGCAGTGTCATGGGAGCTGGCAGAAGACAGAGGATTCCTTGGTGTGAGACTAAGGACTCAAGTCATATTAAACAGCCTTGGTTTCATGTTCTGGTTAGTTCCACTTGCACCCAAGTCTGCCCAGGGATGGCAAGCAGCACAGGTGGGTGTTGTTCACTAAGTGGGTTTGCAACACAGCTCAGGAATCTCAAGCTTTAAAAATACAGATTTTTCTAATGGAGCATAAACAAACCTGCCTGAATTTTGTCCTACATTAAGATATTACAGTTATTATACTGGACTGTAGAAATGACAATAAAAGGACACCAATCAAAAACTCTGCCCTCTTCTGGAAAAAGACACGGTTTCTTGACCCTCTAGAACAAGAGGTGGGAGTGATTTTTGCATGTAAAGTACGCAGTCATGTGAGACTCATAGAGAATTTTCTACTAACCCAAGATTTTATAAGATTTGTTGTTGTTAAGTGCTGTCAAGTAGGTATCCAACTCATAGCGACCCTATGTACAACCGATGAAACACTATTGTCAATGCTTCTCTGCTTAGAGGGTTTTCAATGGTGGATTGATTTTTTGGAAGGGGGTTGCTGGGTCCTTCTCCAGAGCCTACAGCACCTGATGTTCCCAGGTGGTCTCCCATCCAAGTACTAACCAGTCCAGACCCTGCTTAGCTTCCGAGACCTGACAGGATTGGATGCCACAGGACTATGCCTGCAGTCTTTATAAGAACAATGAAGACATATTGTTAAAACACTCAGTACAGATTGGGGAACATAGTAGGTCTCAGTAAACATTAACTTCATGGTTTATGCCTTCTTTACTACTCTGAAGCACTGAAATCATTGCCCTGCAGCCAGAGGGTTAACTAAAGGTAGGAGCCATCTTTTGTTGTTCCTACCAAGGAAAAGCATTTTCCAGTGGTTTCTGAGTACTTTATGTCTGCAGATGAATCCAATCAAAATCAAATCATGCTTTCCACTGACCACTACTGAGTTCGTGTGAATTACTGAAATTCTCCACTTAAGTTCCAGGCCTATATAGGTCCTGAATCAATCCTTACCAAATCAGGTCATGGTCTCCCAAGCTTTCTAATGCAGATCTGGTAACTAGTATCCTTGGTGACTGATGAATTACGGGTCAACCTATTTGCTCTCCATATCTTTCCCCTGCCATTCCCACACACTGTTTTGCTTACATGGTATTGAATTCTGCCAACTGTATTTTACTCGCCCCTGGTCCACCAGTTTCTAGTTAGGTTTGGCCAAGGAACAATAGAAAGAGGGGACAGAAAGGCAGCAGGAGAGTAAAGCTAGAGAATTTCTCTCACCACCACATAGTATAAATACTTTTTCCTCTGGGCTCCATGTGATTATCGTTGTCTGAAAGCAAATAGCTGTGGTGACCTCTAGAGAACCTTGGCCCGCGGTTGATGCCAACAAACTCAACTACACAGCTTATAGTTGGTTTATAATGATAGAGGGCCTACTGGTATTCCTCGTGGAGGGAAGGTGAGGCCACGAGACCTTCTCTAGACCCTCGTGAGATCAGGCCTGTTGGTGCTGTGCTCCCTTGTGGAACTAAGAGTGGGTCCCAAGGCCCTCCTGAGGCCCTCACGAGACTTATTACCACCACTATTTAAGAGGGAAATGACTGGGTAAGGGCAGGACTCTTCAGAGTGACTCTTTGCAGTTTCTCATTGGCCTCCTGGATGCAACTTCTCAGGGGCAAGAGGAGCATTCTGTGGCCTGTCTGAATTATGCAGGATTCTGTAAGTAACTGTGCTAAGCTAGTACAGGAGCATGGAGAAAGATGATGAGGGCTTGCACTATAGCTGTGTTGGTATAGCACTGGAAAATGGGGCTGGAATAGGAAAACATAAAGTCTTTCCCATCAGGGTCTACTGGTTAGGAGGGGAGAAATGAAACTAGGGTACAATCTCTGAGATAGGCAGTTGGTTGTTGTCGTTAGGTGCCATCAAGTCTTGTCTGACTCAGAGCTTCCCTCATAGGGTTTTCAAAGGCTGATTGTTTCTGGATTGCCTAGGGAGTGGAGTGCCACATCCTTCTCTTATTTTTGCAGTGCTGGGAATCAATCTCGGGACCCTAGAGACCAGACCAGCGCTCTACCAACTCAGCTAAACCCCAGCCCATGAGATAGGCAGTTTAGGGGTCCATAAAAAATCTATTTGGTATTATACCATCAGTTTGGAGTCTGACATTTTATTCATATTGTACCTAATCTCTTTATTTCTAGAAAATCCTTTGACTTTAACCAAGTGACCACTGAGAGCAAATAAAATTTAGAATAAAAGGCACACATCCTTTCCATTCATTGAATCTCACAATTCTAGGGAAGGAGCAATTGCTTCAATTATGTTTTGGTAGCTGCAACATAAGAACTGGTTTTTTTGTATACATTACAGTTAATAGGGATATAGAAATCATAGAGGGACTTGTTTTCCAGTAGAGGATTGCTTCAAGTACTAAGTATAATTACTGTGACATTAAGAAAACAAATCTTCCTATGGATCATAAGTTAGAGTTCAGTCAGATTTATTTTTCTTGTAGCCACTTTATTATTACTTATCTGGTAAAATTTTGCTAAAACCAAATACTTGCTGTGATACCATCTAATGATATGATATGATTTCTGCTGTTACATTTTTGAAAATCACAATTTCTACAATTGAGTTCCACCAATTTCTTCAAATAACATTTTTTAAAACAAGTAAGAAAGATAATTATAAAATTAATGCAGTTGCAGGGAGCCAAGGCACATGCCTGTAATCCCAGCGACTCAGGAGGCTGAGGCAGGAGGAGCAGGAGTTTGAGTTCTTGAGCCAACTTTCATGACTTAGTGAAACACTATCTCAAAAAATAGAAAAGAGGTTGAGGGTGTGCCTTAGTGTTAAAGCACTTGCCTAGCATGTGCAAGGCCCTGGGCTAACCCCCACAAGTACTGCAGTCAACAACCACAACAACAAAAATGCAATTGACCAACTGCTGTCAGAATCAGATTTAATTTTTTAGAATTTGGCTACCTCAGCTGTAATTTAGTGTAGCCCCTCTTTGATCTCATTTTTAAAAATATGTTCTATAAAATTTCAATGGTGGGTATGATTTTATAATTGCTACATTTCAACTGCTCATCCCATGAATGAGCAGTTTGTTTCTGTCAGCATTTCATCTTCTCCTCTTTTCCAGTCTAGAAGACATTTCCTCTGTATCGGGCTAGGATTTGTAATTTTTTTCTAGAACGCTTGCTTATGCCAAAAAATTCAAAACTTCTTTAGGACTTGATGTTTTGCAATCTGAAAACTGAAGTTCTTCATGCTCCAAGTTCTTTCTTTTACAACAAAAAGGTCTTGGTCTTCTAAATTAAAACTATAAAATTCTTCATTTTTATTAAAATTTCCTATTTTTTCTTAATTGCTAGAGTTAATAGTTGTTTGTTGTTGTTAGGGGCCATCAAGTTGGGCTGACTTGTAGTGACCCTCATAGCATTTTCAATGGCTGATTGTTTCCTGATTGCTTTTGAGTGGATTGCCACATCCTTCTTCCATTTTTGTGGTGCTGGGGATCCAGCCCTGGGACTCAAGGAATGCAGAGCAGCACTCTACCAACTTAGCTAAAAGAAACTTTGTATAATACTATTCCCTTCAATAACTTATTTTCATGCTTCTGAAATATCTTACATATCTTGGGTTTTGGATCATATTTAGTAAAACGACTTATTACTTTATGTTCTCAGACATCAAAAAGAAGACCCAAATAGGAAAATAACCCAAGTTTACTAAACTTTTAATCAGGAGGTAGTTAGTATATTGTAAGCCTGTGACATTTTCTACATGGAAAGAAAATACTTAGTATCACAGAAGTTGAGATGCCACTAGCTAGCAAGGACTTTAGGGAGACTAACTGAAGTGCAAATACACACACACACACTGGTATATATTATTCAGGACCTCTTGTACCTTGAATGATATAAAATTCATGCCCACAGAAAATTTTATTGATAGAAAAAGTTTGAATATTAGCATTCTTTTTAAAGAATAAGTTAAATATTAGCATTCCTTTTTAGAAAAGAAACTATTATTTTGCTGTTAGTAAAATAGTTAAAATATAAGAGAATAGAGAAGGTAAAAATGTTGCATTCTAAACATTCGTAACAATTTATGCCATTTATGTAGACATTCATGGATTTTTGGTTTCTTTCTTTTCCCATTCAGAAAATTTATCAGCAATCTTCGACTATACAAGTCCTTCTATGTTGGCCTGGCTGATCAGCTTTGCGTTAATGAATTAGCTGCTGATGACGGACTGCCTTGCTGGAATGGAGAAGATTTAGTGAAAAGGTATTTTATGAGTGGTGGTCTGTGAACACATATTGACTGATTTTCATCCTTGCTTTCTTTACCCGAATCTTGAGTGGGCTACTTCAATTTTAACTCTGCCATACAAGTTAGAGACTAACTCCTCCTCCTCAGTTCAGGCAAAATAAAAATATGATCCTTTTTGACTTGTTAAAAATATGGTAACATCCTTAAAAGTTCTTTTTTCTACTCTGACACTCTGACATGTGTAACAATTTCACCTTTTAAATTGTCATTTATCTTCTGTCCAGTTGCTTTTGTTTATCAAATATTTTACTTTTTTCATGTCATAGATACTAGAACATGAGGAAGTTCAATGAAATATAAATATTCATGAAAAGCTTCACTGATATATATATATATATATATATATATATATATATATATATATATATATATTTGTCTCATCAGTGTTAACATATCCAGCCTGAAGTGGTGTGTGTGTGTGTCAGAGAGAGAGAGAGAGAGAGAAGGAGAGAGAGAGAGGGAGGGAGAGGGAATGTTGGAGCGTGGGCACTGTTTTATGTAACCATTTGAAGCATTGTTTGTTTGTATGTTATCAGTTCTCAAACCTAAAATTTCACTTTTACTTTTTTTTCCCTGTCTAGAATTTCTAAGACAGTGTCCTTTCTTTTGCTTCCTATAATTGGTTGTATTTAAGTAATCTCCAGAGCTTGAGAAAGTCAAAAATTCTCTCTCTGTGGTTAATGAAACTGGTTGGGAATTAGTTACTTGATTTACCAATACTGGTGATTATTATAGGATGTGGGCTAGTGAGCCTTTCTGTTTAGGTTTGAATTTTTAAAGCATAAAATATACTTTTTATTTACACACTTTTTAAAAGTATACTTTGATTTTGAATCTGTTAAAAGTACACTTTATTTTGAGCAGTCTGTAAAAAAGGGCATTATGCTTTCTTGCATACAAATGTCCCCACTCCATATGAAGTCAGTTTATCACAAAGTGATAAATTAAAGTGTTATTTATTTAACAAATTAAATTTACTATGATAAATATATACTATAATACATTTTAATATAAATTTATATAATAAGAGCTTACATATTTCTGGGTGGTCATATTCATTGTACTTGAAAGTTATATTCCTGAAATATTATTATTTTAAAGTTAATATATAAATATCTCATAGGAATTATTAAGGTTAATAGAAAAAAGTTACTGATGACAAAACTGTAATTTCTGAAACAAAAATCTATCTTAATTCAAGTGATTTCTAAAGATTGTATTCATACCATATACTCAGCTGCAACATTGAGGTCAACAGTTCAGCAATTTCTGATTTAAGATGAAAATGTGTTACTGAATCCACATAGTCTGTATCTCTTACAGTCCATCTTGTCTGTCCAACTGTCTCTTCATCATGACACAAAATTGCTCCCCAAAAGGCATGTCAGTCCCTACTCTGTTCTCAGTTCTCTGCAATTGCAAATTGATCAATGATTTGTACTTGTTTTGCTGGGCATTGAAGTTCAGGTGACAGCTCCTTGATTACCAGGGCTTCCTTTTCTTTTTTGATTAATAGACAGATAATCCAGTAATTCTACCTCAATCTCTAGAAATTTATGGCCTCCACAATACCTCTTAAACTAGCAAGTAGCTGTTTAGTATACTGGTAAAATTAATAAGCCATATAATTTCTACTTCATCTTGATTTAGGTAATGTTTCTGAATGCTTCTTTCATAATCCAGTTTATTTTCTAGTTCTTATAGTATAATGATCCTTTTTCTGAAATAATTCCAATCAAAATTTTAAAATCAGATAAAAAGTAGAAAATCTTAGAACTCTGATATTTTCTGCTTACCTATTATCAGTTTTCATTTTATCCAGTCAATGACTTTATTGCTGGCCATTTGTTGTTTTAACCTATTACCCATTATCTATTTGGAAAGCAACTTTGTTTTCAATCTTACTTTTTTTCTTTGGATCCTACAGCATTCAATTTTATGTTTCTTTTTTGTTTAACATGTGGCCTAGTTTTCAAATATTAGGATCTGCATTTTGAAAACAATGAATTTTAGTAATATAACCACTAGTTACTTTGCCTATTTCCTGCCCAGATAGTATATCCTTCCAGACTTAAACATCATGTTGCTTTCTACTTTTTTCTTTCATATTATAAATACCAGGTTTCTGCTATTGTTGAACTATACCTTCCCATAAATCATCATTCTTTTCCTATCTTTTCCCCCATCAATTTTGGTTCAGAATTAGAGGTTGCTCAAAAATGTGATTTGAATACTTCTTTTTCCCCAACAATCTACTGTGGAGTTTAAAAGTCTCAGTATCAACAGAATAATTTTCAGCTTAAGTATTTTCTCCATGCAACTATCTATACAGCTTTGCCAAACTTCCACTTTCAAGTCCTAGTAGAATGAATCCTCTAATTTCTGTTTTATTTTGACTCCTAAATATATTGTAGCACCCTATAATGCTTTTTAATTTATATGTCCTCTTTCCTATTCTCTACCAGAATTTCTTTTAGAGTAGAGCTCCTGCATTGTTTGAGAGGCTAAAAATAACTAAATATCTCTAAATATCTGTGAGCAATTTTCTGAAGATAACTGGACTGTCAGAAAATGGAATATTTATAAATGTTAGGACTAAGATTTGGTACTTTTGGAAGGGTCTTGGTAACATCTGGTTAGTAACATGTGCGTCAAAGTGAAGTTGAATGCACGAAGCAGTATAAGAAGAGAGATGAATCATGAAAGTTGCTACCTGTGGCTTGATGCTGATCTTCTTCCTGACTTAACTTTAGGATTATGTGTATTTTATTGAATGTATTTGCATTGATATTTTTGTGAAACAAAAGTTAAGAGAACTCTACTATAATCTCAAATGTTTTGGATTAAAGTATATTAGGTATGATTTTCCCTAACAAAAAAAGTGAGGCACTAGGTTTGAGACTGATAGATGGGCAAAGGCCTGTCTAGGGTTAAACGTTTGACTTTAAGTGGGGTATGGTGGTACACCTCTATAATCCTGGTGAACCAGGGGGCAGAAGTAGGAGAATCCCAAATTCAAGGCCAGAGACAGCCTGTAGAACTTAGTGAGACTCTGACTCAAAATAAAATATTGAAAGTAGCTGGGGAATACAGCTCAGTGGCAGAGCACTTACAAAGTATGTGTAAGTCCCCAGGTTCAATCTCCAAATACCACCACCAAAAAAAAAGTTTGACTTTATAATCTTCAGTAAAGGAAGAACTGAAACAATTATTTATGCTCTTTTGTGACAAAAATGAAAAATATGGTTATATATATATATATAGGTTATATATATATATATATAATATATATAAATATATATATATAAAAATATATATATATATGGAACTGTAAGATTTATCACATTGTATATTTTACATTCTAAATTCAACTGGGTAAGAATAGGTTCAGCTGATGCATGAAGTTTGGAATGAATAGAAAACAAACTTACAGTATTCTTGTTAGGTGCTGTGGAGTTGGTGTCTGACTCATAGTGACCCTATGTCACTGTGAAACATATGAAACATGAAGCAGATGAAGCACTATTGTGTTTCTCTGCCATTCATAGGGTTTTCAGTGGCTGAGTGTTTTTTGGGAGTGGGTTGCTGGATCCTTGCAGAGTCCTTGGCTATGTACTATTTCTTTGCCATAGTTAGCCTCTGTCTGCTTTACTCTAGAATACTTTCATTGCAGAAAATTTTTCTTCAAATTGTAGATTCCATGGTTTGGATCTATAGGAAATAATATAGGAGATGTTAGCAAGGAGACACAGATTTTATCCACTTTGCTCCATGTGCCAATATTCCTAACTATGGCTGAGACCTAGGAAAAATATACTTCCTTTTCAATTCAGTAGACATATTTTGTTTGTTTCTAAAAATGATCTATTAGCAATATTGCATGGTAGCTCACCTTCCAAACTGAGAACCTTTCTGTACTGGTTTACTGGCTTGATATTCCCTTGTCTCTTGTTAAGCATGTAACCACTACATTCAGACAGCTGGACTCAGCAAGGTGAAAAGGACCTGTGGAATTAAATCCACTAGAATATTGTTCTCCCCTAGTCACTAGATTAAAATCATGGCTATTACTCAAGACTTTTTTGGTCATTATTAGTGATTGAAGGATTTTTCATGCTTAATTAGTATTTTGTGTGTGTGTGGTACTGGGGGGGGCTGAGCCCATGGCCTCACACATACATTGTAAATACTCTACCATTGAGCTACACCCACAACCCCGCTTTCTTCTTATTTTATGACAGAGACTTGCTAAGTGACTCAGGCTGCCTTTGGCTTTAAATCTGAGCTCCTCCTGCCTGGGCATCCTGAGTCCCTGGGATTACAGGTGTTTGCAACCATTCCCAGCTATCAATTAGTCTTTTAAGCAGTCTAAATTCTGTATTGAAAGCATCCGTCTCAACTTAATATTGAAAGTCTGAAATTCATTTAAATCCTTTGTTTCCCCTCCCCCATTTGGCTATGATTGAGTAAAGGAGACACAGAGAAAGGAGAGAGTGAGTGAGTGAGTGTGTGTGTGTGTGTGTGTGTGTGTGTGTGTTTGAACAATTTCCATTCTGTCAACCTTGAGCTCTCTTCTTCCAACCAATGTTTCTGACTCATGTTTTAATTTGGGAGTTTGGAGTTGGGAGATGTGGAACTGGAAAGATAAAGAAGAGAGAATGAGAGAGAAGTGGTTAAGAGGAAAGAATGCTTTCTGTGACTGATAATTTTCTGATTTCTCCTTGATACCTCTTGCCTTTGTAGGTATTGAGAGTTGCTCCTCTAGGACTTTATGTTCTCAAGACGATGTGTCTTCCCTGTACTCCTCCACGACATGATAAACCTCTGGTCCCTCTCTGCTGAGATGTTTTGACAGCATCTTTTTTCTGCCACATGGTCTGCTTTAGACCACAGAAAGTTTGACCCCTCACCCTACTCTTTGGTGATAGTACAGCCTAAGCCCAATACACCTATCTTTCTTTACTCCACTTCTGTCAGGGGTTCTGCAACAAGCATGGGCTGTTTTAGACATGAGTCAACTGCCAGTCCTTCCAGCTCTAAGGATCCTTCAAAGTCTCTTTCATTTAAAGTGAATAAATGGGGGAATGCCAGAGCAGTCCAACTAGCTTTCTTCAAAGAAACTTTCTTGTTTGGCCTTGTGAACCTCATTGTTTTATACAGTTAAGGTGAATGTTAAGCTGTGAAGCTCAGAATCATGCCTTACCCTTTGCTTTTTATGTCTAGCACCTCACTTGGTGGGTGAGGAAGTATATGCTATCTATTGTCTTCCTCTGAGCTGCAATGGTAACAGAAAGTGTGCTGTGTTAGCATCCCTTTATTTGTGTCTGGAAGTGGTAGGGAAAAAATAGAAAACTAGATTCAGTGTTCAAGATACTGCAGTAGACTTTGGATGAGTACATTACAGAAGATAGTGTTTCAATATTGGAAGGGCTTGCAATCAAAAAGTGGGAAGAATACATGTCCACATTGTGTACCCTACAAAACAGACTCTGAAATAAGACAAGTATAAAATACCACGGGTTTTCAGATAGGAGAGATATTCCATTTGATTGAGGGGATCCAAAGTGAAAGAGCTAATATGTGACATGACTCTCCATTCATTCATTTAAAATAACTTCTCTGAAATATTGATGGATGAGATGAGATGATAGCTGAGGATGCTTTTTAAATAACTCATCTACTGAGGAGAAGAGGGTCGTGCTTTATATGAAGAAAGGTTTTCTGAGTGGGTAGTCATTGAAACTGCATAATTGCAGGGGTGTTTTTTGTACTGTTCATGTGTGTTACATGTTTGAAAACTATAAAAACCCGAGAAATGTACAATTATGGGAAGACTTTATAAAATTCACGTTGTTAGGTGTCTACTCTGTCACATACACTGTTCTGGACACTGGGGTTACCGTATGGAAAATACAGATGATAATTTCCTATCTAGGTTAGGAGATAGAAGAGACAAATCTTGAACAAATGCAAATGTGAATAGGTTAAGAATCTTGAAAGTAGATGGAATTTTTTAATTAGTTGACTTTGAAGCAAGAAACAGAATGGGAGCACATATATTCTTGAATGAAATGATACAAATTTGATAGCCTTAAAACAGCATTATTTCTACTGGTGTATAATCTTTCAGATTATATTTTCTCCTCAGTTTTATTTTATTTCGGTTTGATGGGAATGCCCTGATTATTTAGAATTAACCATTTTCTCATGCTTTATATTGTACCAATTTGTTCAGAAAGCTGGTGAAGCCCAGTGGTTAAGAACCTAGGGTAAGGAGTTAAGATAAAGGTTCCCAATGGAACCAATTACTAGTAGCCAATTACTACCAAGGGGTGGCATTTAGCTCAGTTGGTAGAGTGCTGCTCTGCAGTCTCTTCAGGACCAGGGTTCAATCCCCAGCACCTCAAAAAAATGGGAAAAAGACATGGCAATCCACTCCCAAAACAGTCCTATAACAATCAACCATTGAAAATCCATGAGGTCACCCTGAGTTGGACCTGACTTGAGGTCAACTAACAACAACAAAGCTTGTGGCTGTAGCCCTGTGGCATCCGATCCTGTCAGATCTTGGAAGCTAAGCAGGGTAGAGCCTAGTTAGTACCTGGATGGGAGACCTCCTGGGAACACCAGAAGCTGTGGGCTTGGGAGCAGGACCTGGCAACCCCCTCCCAAAAATCAATCTGCCATTGAAAACCCTATGAACAGCAGAGAAGCACTGACAATAGTGTTTGCCCTGTTGTACAGAGGGTCGCTATGAGTCGGATACTGACTCAACGGCACCTAACAACAACAACAACAACAACAACAACAAGAACAGCAAAAACCAATTACTACTGATTTTAATTCAGGTATATTCAATAACCTTTAAGTGTATCAGTTTCTGTGTCTTAAAAATGTGGCTGAAAGCAATACCTACCTAATATTTGAACATTGAATGAGTTATTCACATGAATAATTCAGAATACCACCCATCACATAGTAAAATTTCCACAAATGCTAAATTATTTTGTGATTAAATAAGATATGCTCATTTACTTCAATAGCAATGAAATTCTGTTGTTTTGAGTTGCTGTCATCATTGGATGGGTTCTGTCTTGAGTCAGAAGAATCTCACTTGGGAAACAATAGCATATGTTAAGATTAGTTTCTGAGTTAGTAAAAATTAATATTAGGGATCTGGGGTTGGGAGTGGGAGATGATCCCTTGTTAACATTTTAAAAGGGTGTTTCATTGGGAATAGAAGTGTAGACAGTATATCTTAATAGACAGTATATCAAATAATATAGCTGTGGGGAAGAATGATCTGTCTTGTACTCATACAATGTATCAGTTTTCTCAGGGGAGAACTAAAGTTAAGAATCAAAGACAGAGCATTACAGAGATAAAAGGAAAAAATTCCTATTCTGTTTCTGAGCAGTGGTTTGGGAATAGCCAGTCACTTTCTAGGACTAGAGTTGATCATAATGAACTATTAGTTGCCTGGACATAAATCTCTAGAGCCAGGCTAAATTTCAATATATCACACAGAAGATTGTTGTGTATGACTGACAATTCTAAGGCTGCTACACTTACAGTCATTTTCCTTCCTTCATTGAATTCCCAAGGGAAATATTTATTGTAAACAGAAGCCCCAGAACATAATGAGGCTGAACACCAGCCATCTCCACCAGTTTGCATGCTGACTCAGTACAAGTCAACTCATTTTAATTTGTCACATCCTCCCATCAGAGGCTGTGAGTAGAAAAAGAGTGAAAAAAGAAATCAAGATAAAAGTTCACTGAAGTGGAAACCTAAAGAATCTTTTCATGTATATTTAGCACAGAAGTTTGTTATCTCTGGGGTTTGGAGGTTTCATCACAGCTCTGTAAACTTGTGACTTCCAGGTTGTGTTATTATAAAAGAGCAGCAGTCTTAAAAGGCTCTAGGATCCCCAAATCTTACTTCATCCAAAGCAGTTTCTTATTTGTCCTCCATGTTTATACTGTGTATACACCTAAGAAGCTAATATTTTTTAGTAAAATGGATACAAATATTTTTTCTTAGTCTAGATCCTGTATTTACATATTATAGTGCATAAATTTAATAATGAACTATTTATTAAATTTTTAAGTAAAATACCAGAAGAATAAACATGCACAGTGACTTATTCATTCATTTTTTTTCAAATAGACGTTAGTGTAGTCTTTATAAAAATAGTTCATCAGTTATAAACATATTTTATTGGCTAACCATCCAAATTCATGTTTTCTGATACATTTCTAAAAATAGGTAAATAAACTTTGTTAGATGTTGTTAAACAGAATTTCATAAATCTGACTGAAAATTACTTCCACATTAATAAATATAGCATTTATAGCTTAATAAAGAGCTTTGTTTTACACAGGATGTCCTGATGTTTAGGCTACTTTCCACATGTGAGAGTCAGTTTCCTTACAGTTTGAACACTCTTGAGTTTCTTATTTAATAACTCAAATATATGAGATGTACCCTCTAAGGATGTCATTATGCCTACAAGTATACCACTGTGGTGTCTGATCCCATCAGGTCTTGGAAGCTAAGCAGGATTGGGCCTGGCTAGTACTTGGATGGGAGACCGCCTGGGAACACCAGGTGCTGTAGGCTTGGGAGACGGACCCAGCAACCCATTCCTAAAAAACAATCAGCCATCGAAAACCCTATAAATGGCAGAGACTATTATAGCATAATAGTCTTTATGTTTTGGCTTGTATAATTAATATAATTATATATTATATTTTCTTAAAGATTTTATTTCCTCATGACTACATTGAACTAAGGAGATATTTTTATTTGTTTTCCTGAGGAGACAGATGAATACAAATTCTTTTTTTGCATTTGTATTCTCTACTTTCAATGTTCCATCTTTAATCAGTTTTATATATAATGACAGCTGTGTTGTTAGGTGCTATTGAATCGGTGTCCAACTCATAGCGACTCTACGTACAACAGGCAAAACAGTATTGTCAGTGCTTCTCTGCTATTTATAGGGTTTTCAATGGCGGATTGATTTTTGGGAGTGGGTTGCCAGGTCCTTCTCCTAAGCCTACAGCACCTTGTGTTCCCAAGCGGTCTCCCATCCAAGTACTAACCAGGCCTGACACTGCTTAGTTTCCGAGATCTGACGGGATCAGACGCCACAGTGGTACACCTGCAGGCATAATGACAGCCTTAGTGGGTACATCTTATACATTTTTGAGTTATTAAATAAGAAACTCAAGAGTCTTAGAACAGTAAAGAGAATGACTCTCAAATTTAGAACGTATCCTGAAAGTCAGGACATCCTATGTAGAACAAAGCTCAAACAAGCGTTAGAAGAAGAGGGAATATGAACAAGAACATTTTGTTCGCTGCGCAGTTCAGAACAGTGTTTAATTTTTACATAACATGAATATATTATTTAGAAAAAGTCTTTAAGAAATGCCTTGTGATTATCAAATTCCCTCTATCATGATTGCCAGTTTTGGACCCCGTTTTGTGTAGTTTTAATAACAAACTCTTTTGCCTCATAGCCTAAAACTTATTGCCAGTCCATCAGGCATTGATATAAGATATGTGAATAGGCTATAAATATATTCATGTGAATTTTGTATAAATTAAATATGATATTATAATTATATGTATAGATGAATTACTGACCTTTTTTATTCCTTGAGATAGAATCTAGACATTTAAATGTATTGAATCCATAAACCAACAAGTCTTTAGACCAAATATATTTAACTTTTTCTGTATGAAACAAAGCTGTTATTTTCTTTTAGTGAGCATGACATATTTAAATGTAAGATGTATTGCTAAGTGGTAAAATGTATATGGTGCTCTTGGTTTGGAATTGAGCCTTGGATAACTAATTTGACAGTGGGCTTCTCAAATTATTGGGATACATATTTCTACAGAGGAAAGTGGTGATACTCTCAGGATAGAAAGGGCTACAGCATAAACATGATATCAGAATCAGAGGCTTCTATTCAAAAATATGTAGGAGTGTTATTAGTTAGGATTTTCCAGAGAAACAGAACAAGTTGTTATCTTTCTGTGACAAAGAGCTTGTATTTGCTATCTTCTTCTTAAATCCTATTGTTACATGTATGTGTGGACATATATGCATGCTGTATATACACACATATAGTTGTATTTGAATAGCAGAGAAGCAATAACAATACTGTTTCGCCTGTTGTATGTAGGGTCGCTGTGAGTTGGATACCAACTCCACAGCACCCAACAATAACAATGCATGTTTTTGTATATGCACAGTGTTGACTTTCCATTACTGCAACAAATGCCTTAGATAACCAGTGTATCATAAGTAAAGGTTTATTTTGGCTTATGGCTCTGAAGGTTTCAGTCTGTGCTTGGTCGGCCTCATTGTTTTGTTCCTGTGGCTGGATAGAACCTCATGGTGGAGGTGCTTCTTAGTTAAACTGCTCACCTCATGGTCAGGAAGCAAAAGAGAGGATAATGGAGGGATTGGGTCACACTGTTCCCTTCAGGTGGATGCCCACAATGTCCTGAAAACCTTGCAGTAGACTCCACCTCTGAGATGTTCTGACTCCCCCTAGTGGACCATGCAAGGGACTAAGCATTGCTACATGTGGGACATTTATGATCCAAAATTCAGAGATGGGGGGAGAGTGAGGAAGTGGGACAGCAAGAGAGAAAGAGAAGGAGGGCAAGTTCAGGGAAGGCAGGAAATTTCAGAAGGTGTTGATGTTGTAGTGTTGATACTAAAGGCAGTCTGGAGGTAGAATTTTCTCTGAAGGCTTTCAACTGACTGGCTGAGCCTTGCCCACATTGTGAAAGGTAAAATGTTTGACCATGTCTAGTAATTTAGTGATAATCAAATCTAAAATAAACATTCACAGCAACATGAATACTGGTATTTGATCCAATTAGTGAGTTTCATTGTTGTTGTTGTTAGGTGCCGTAGAGTTGTGCCCAACTCATAGCGACCCCCATAGGGTTTTCAATGACAGATTGTTTCGGGATTGCCTCGGGAGTGGGTTGCCATGTCCTCCCATTTTTGTGGTGCTGGGAATCGAACTTGGGACCTCAGAGACTGCAGAGCAGTGCTCTACCAACTGAGCTAAATCCCAGCCCCAGTGAGTTTCATAGACTACTTGAATTGCCAAATTAAATTAACCATCACAAGTACTGTTATGGGTGAGGAATCAGAAGAGTACTTCTTCTAGAGCTGGGGTGAGGAGGAGGCTCCATTAGATTAAATATCCAAGGAAAAGTTCTTCCCACATTTAAGCTGAACATGTGGGAAGATCTGATTTTTCCAAGTAGAAAGAGTATTATGCTTCATATGTCTGAAGAACAGAAGGAAAGGCAGCATGTACGGAACAGAATAATGTCAGTGATGTAGGAGGATTATCTGAAATAGGGTTGTATAGGGCAAATTCCAGATCACAGGAGCCGTGGAAGGAGTGGGGATTTCATTCTAGGCACTCTGAGAAGTCATTTGCGGTTGCACTCTGTAAGATACAAAAACAAAACAAAACAAAACAAAAAAAAACAAAAAGAACAACAAAAAAACACCAGCTTTTCTCTATACCCAAATTCAATACAGAGCTCTTCTGACACCAAATGTAGGGTTTTTTTTTCAGACCAAGAAAGTCTCCAATTCTCTTCAGACCTCAACTGCACCTCCTACAACTCACCAGAATTGGCACAGACCCCACAGGTCAAGGACAAGGACATAATCCCCCCCTAACTAGCCCCCACTTCATATACCAGACCCAAGCCATAGGTCCCAGGTTACTGCAAACTTCTGTATAAATTGGGTACAAATTGCAGGTTCTTACAGCCCCAATTCTTTGGGTCAATCATTTGCTAGAATTGTTCACAGAACTCAGGGAAAGAACTTACTTTTATTCAGTTGTTTAAAAAGATAAAACTGAGGAAAAGCGAAATGGGAAAAATGCTGTAATGTGCCAGATTCCTCTGGGCTGGACTTGGAGTCTTAAAGTGGAGCAGCTGTCATCTGGGAGACCTTGGCTTGTAGTCATAGCAACAGAATGGGATCAACTACACAGCTGAGGGTTATGCTGATGGTAGTAGAGGGCTTGTTAGTGTTTCCCAGGGGAGGGAAGGGGAAGGCCACAAGATGAGGCCCTCAGGAGGTCCTTTCCCCCCATGTCTCTGACCACTGTGTAAAAGGGAAACAATTGGCTGGCAGTGAGACTTGGTGGTGGTGTGGTTTCCCATGGGACCACCTGGTGGGGACTCCTTAGAGGGATCCTTCCCAGTGGTGGAGCTATACATAAGGGTAAATGCTGTCCAAGGCTCTCGGTGAGCCATCCACGTGCTCATGAGTAATCCCAATAAACTCATGGTTTAGCAAGTTTAACTTAGTATGATTCTTCCTTTGTTCCTCTTGCTTTCTGGGAATGAATGGACATCTCAATGCTGTCTTCTCTTGGAAAATGCTGAATGCAACACGTGCATTATCAAGATATAGGAGAAGGGGTGTGTGTATAGCTTCCACATGCTCTCTGAGAATGCCACCTGCCCACCCAACACTTCTACATATTCAGCAACATGAAAGCGCTCAGAACCTTGTATTTTTGGGATTTTTATGGAGGCTTTTTCAGATAGGAATGAGGAATTGATAATTGATTATTTACTGTTGATCAGTTGAGTATCTCCTTTTGCAGTCCACCTATACTCCTCAAAGTATGAGAGGTGAAACTCAAAGAGCTGAGTTTCTAATCATGGTGGTCATTCTGGTGGCCAGCCTTCATCTAGTGCCTACCAAGAGTCACCTCATTAGAACATAAGATGCTTGTGTGACTTGGAAAATTTCATGGGATTTAGAAGTCTGGGACAGGTACAACTATCACTCAGTAAATTACAAAGCTAGAAGGTTTGTTTCAGGAACTGGGGTCAAAGAGAAAATATTAGGAAAAAATTTTCCTAGCACTAATGTCTTAGTCTGTTTTTGTGCTATAACAGAATACCAGAGACTGGGTGAATTATAAAGAATAAAAATTGCTTCCTCACTCTTCTAGAGGCTGGAAAGTTTGAAATTAGTATTCTTGCTTCTGGTAAGGGCCTTCTTGTTTAATCATCTCATGACAGGAGGGCAAACAGAGAGAAGGGAGTGAAACACGCTCTTTTATAATGCTATTAATCCTGTCCGTGAGGCAGGGCCTTCATGGCCTAAACACCTCTTACATGTCCTACCTCATAGTACTGTACAGAATTTCAGCATAGGTTTTGGAAGGCACAGATATTCAAACCATGTTGTTGTTAGGTGCTGTCGAGTTGGGTTCAACTCAAAAGTATAAAACACTACTCAGTACTGTGCCATACACACAGTCTTTTTATGTTTGAACCCATTGTTGCAGCCACTATGTTTCTTCTCATTTTGAGAAGTGTCATATCAGTAACTGGAAGACCCAAGGGTTGTACCTCACTCCCATCATTAAGATCAACTGTACTTTGAGGAGGCAACTCTTCCCCTGTTGTCTTTTGAATCCCTTCCAGCCTGAGGGACTCATTTTCCTGCACTATATTTGACAGTGCTTCTCTGCTATTCATAGTATTTTCAATGAGTAATTGCTTTGGGAGTGGTCTGCCAGGTCCTTCTCCCTAGTCTGTCTTAGTCTGGAAGCTCAGTTGAAGCCTGTCCTTCATGGAAAGCCTTACTGGTATCTGAAACAGCAGTGGCATAGCTTTCAGCATCATAGCGATACACAACCCCTACAGCCCTGACGAGCTAACAGATACATGGGGAACCATAGAAACCCCTATTTATAAGATCAGCTTTCCATCAGTATGACAAGTTATCTAAGATAATGGACTCACAGGAATATAGATTTATTTTGGTTCACAGATTGGAGGTTTCAGTCATGGTCACTTGGCTCTGTTGTTTCTGGGACACGGTGGAGTAGAACATCATGACAGAAGGGCATGGCAGAAAAAAGTTAATCATGTCATGGTGTCCAGGAAGCAAAGAGAGAGAGAAGGCAACGTTCTGGAGACAAGATATACCCTTCAATGGCATGCCTGAGTGATCCAATTCCTGCAACTAAGTCCCGTTGCTGAGTATCCCACTAAGCTGTTAATTTACCAATGAATTAACTCATGGATGAGATGAGAGGGCTCATAATCCAGTCATGTCTCAAGGTCCTACTTTTGAACAGTGCTGAATTGGGTACCAAGCTGTCAGTATATGAGTCTTTGGGAGATATTTCATATCCAAACCATAACATAAGAACTTAAAACTGTGTAGGGTAATCAGAGAGGATTAAACCCAATATTCAGGAAGAAAGACTGAAGTCTGCCAACATATCTGAACAGATTTCTCACACATCATTGTCTTATACTTAGATCTCATTCAGTACTCTACAGAGAATTTATTGTGAGCCATTGTCTGTTCTGCAGGGCATATCGACTTTATTCCAGTCATTATGTGTTCTTCAAGCCCATTGAATTTCCGTAAAATCATTTACTGTCCCATAAAATTCTCCTACACCCCCATTCTTCCCCTCCCCTATAGAGAAAGGAGTAGAAAAGTTTATGATAATGTTGGGATAATGGGTACTAAATGTTTACCTACATACATGTAGTAATACATTATTTGTGTCTCCTTTCCAATTAAACAGTCTGTAAATTTATTCTGGCAAACATTCAGAGTGGAGGGGAAATTTCTGTTACACTTCTGTATAGATCAAATTAAAAACTTTAGCACATGAATCAAATAAATACAATTAAAATTCTGAAACCATAATTTCATATATTATAATGGCAAAGGTAATTAAATTTGATAATTAATCCCAAAAGTGTGCCCAAAAGGTATTTAAATATCCTAATAAGAGGCCAAATTATTCTTGTGTCTTTGAAGGGCAACTGGGCAAGATATACCCTTTTTTCTTCTTTTTCCTTTTGTTATTTTTGAGACAGGATCTCATTGTGTAGCCCTGGCTGGCCTGGAGCTCATGTCACACCCCCTGCCTCAGCCTCCTGAGGGCTGAGATTACAGGAGTGTGCCATGCCTGACAAAGGCATATGATCTTCGAATCACCCCTTCCGTATGTAGGAACTCATCTTCAAATGTAATAACATGTTAACAAAAATATGCATTTCTCATAGTTTATACTAGTATAAGGTAAGAATGAACAAATTGTCCACTAATAAGGAGATAATTATGGTGTATTTAAAAAATGGAATAAACTTTTGATTTTCAAAAAGAAATAGCCTTTTAGGTAGTACTGTGAAATCAGCTGTGGAAAAAGAGAGCTGGAAAACATGTCTAGGAAATAATTGATCATATTTTCATGTGCTTCCATAATTTTTACTGTATAAATTCAGTCCTCATCTAAAACATAATTTATATAAATATTATAGGAAAATTATTTTTACAAAATACAAACATTTCAAATATAAGCAAATTGCAGATAGGAATTTTTCTCTGATGTTTGGTTTACAATTATTTGAGAAATGGATTGCATATAACAGAAAGAATATAGGTACTTGCTGCACTGAATTTCAGATCAGTAGTTAGGTGAATAAAGAATGGAAGGGCATTAGCTGTGACTGACTGAGCCCTACTCTGTCCATCCCTGAGAATAGAACCCAAAGCAATCTAGTTCTTATACTTCACTTCCTGGATAAATAGGTGGCTAAAGAGAAGGAGATAACTTTGTCATTGAGGGTGATGGCTTTTCTTGCCTTGTATTTTATTATATTTCCTGTGGTTTTATATCAGAGCCTGACTTTATTTTAAGGTCAGATATGTCATAATCTTAGAAATCATTGCTTCTGGAGTATAAAGTGAATAAGTGCTACTATAAGAAAAAGTTAATCTCAGGTATTAAAAAGACAAACATTAACATTTAGAAATTAGGAATCATTAATATTTATCTTATATAAAACCACACATTCTGAAGTACAGTTATCTAATATATAGTTGATTTTATATTTTCTTATTTCCTGAACTTTATATATTAATTTGCCTTATGTTTTATGTAATCACCTTATTTTTTCCTAAAGTGTTTTTATTTTACCTCATTAATCAAGAAGATAATTTTTATGTCATCTAATTTATTAATGAATAAGAAAGATATTTAAGAAAAATACCAGTTGCTTTACATAAATATCTTAAGGCCATATACAAGCTCTGAAGGAGACAGGAAAGAACTTATAAGAATTTATGACACCCTAACAATAGGAGAAGGACCTGGCAACCCCCTCCCAAAAATCAATCTGCCATTGAAAACCCTATGAACAGCAGAGAAGCACTGACAATAGTGTTTCCCCTGTTGGACAGAGGGTCGCTATGAGTCGGATATGGACTCGACGGCACCTAACAACAACAACAACAACAACAACAACACTATTTCCAAAATCTCAAGTACAGTGGTTCTAAAAGTGTGATCCCCAGATTCTCCAACCTTTAGAGAGTCAGAAGCTGTGGGGGTAGGACCCTTGGCTCTGTGCTTTAAGGAGCCCTTCAGATGATGCACATGGGGATTCAAGTGCGGGGACTACTACATTCAGGCACCATATTTTTTTCTGAATAATAACTATTTTTTCTAAGATTTCAGACTCTTTAAAGAAATAGGAAGGAATACATTTTCATCACAAGAAGTATGGATGTCATGACACTGCAAATCTTATTTTAGAAGTGTGAAATTCTTGTTTGGATGGAGATTTTCAAGCAGTTATGGTGTTTAATATGGTTCCATTTTGATGTACAGAACACCTACTACATAATGAATTTTGCATTTCAAATGGATGAAGGCTTTAACACAGACAGAATTTTAAGTATTGCATATTCCTGGAAGAAAGGCATTGATTACATCCTCCTTAGATGTTTAGTATCACCGAAGGAAATTAATTATTTAGCCTGCATTTGGATCTGTAACAGTGTTCAGGAGGTGAAGAGTTTTAAAATCATTTTTCTTACATATCTACAAAATAATAATACCTGTTTTCAATTTCTAACTGCTGATTTTAATAGACTGCTGAGTAAATGAAAATGAAGGTCAAGTAACAATCAATCCTACCTATTCATAGTATAGACTCTCCAAAAAAAATTTAGAAGGAAATTTCGTGGTTTATTAATGATAGTATCTCATTTAGAGAAAGTAGAATTGAAAGAAAGACTGTCTCTAAAGAAGTTTAGATATTTATATATAATTTTCAGGTATTTTGAATAAAGATTTCTGTTTTGAACGTGTTTTCATGATCATCTGGTTCTAAAAATTTAAGAATATTTTATAGCCAAAAGTTTTTTGCCTAGACAAGCAGATCAAGCTATTTGTAGAATGTAAAAGCTTCAGGACTGGGCAGCTAATTAGGAATTTATTCATGCAGACATGCAAGTCAGCTTCTCTTCGGGACTCTATCCAAGTCAACACAGAAAGCTTCTAGATGCATTGTGCTGATACTATCTATCAGTGCATATATTGACATAATTTATCATGATTTGTCATACATATGTTTTAGGGACTCTTTACCCATAGACTGTATTTTTTATTAGTTACTCATCTTTTTAAAAAATTGATGCTGTTCCTGGGAAAACACATTGCTGTTTTGGGATTTCTAATTAGCAGTTTCTGGTTCATTTTATTTGCTAATGCCTTGCTTTTCTCTCTGGAAGTTTTATAATACCACAGATGACAAACTGTTCAGCTTCATGAAGATTTCACCAACTAAACAAATGTTTAGTTTTTAATTCAAAAGAATCTTTAGAGGAACTTATGGGTAGTACAGTATGGAAAGAATTTATACCTATCCAGAGGGCTCTTACTAAAAGTATATGAATGTCAAGAATCTTCCTGTCTTCTTTCCATCTTGATGAAGCTGCTGATTTTTAACTACATACAAACAAGTACAAGTAAAATGACATTTTGTAGACTTTAAGCTGCTTAGAAACAAATTTCCTACTGAAGAATTTCTGTTAAGGGATTTTAGGTTTTTCCCAGTTGATCATTAATCAACCCTTGCTGAATGGCTACTGGGTGTGAGGTTCTGTGGTATAGCATGAATATGTTTAATACAGAGTGACCTCTGCCCTTCTACCTTGGAAATCACAACACCTGTTAATAGCCTGTGAGTGATGGGATGGTACAGCAGAGGGTGCTATGGGGGTTTATGGGACAGGCTCTAGAATAAGGGGTTGTGGTGGACACTGTTGTCCCCACTTTTCTGCTGACCTGCAACATACCCACTTCCTGCTGGAAGCATTGGTTCACAACATCCTAAACCTGGTCCCTATTCCATAGAATTGCCACCTGACCTAGAGTCTATGCACCTCCTCTCAGACCACAGTTGTCAGGCAAAACAACAGTCCCCTTGCCTCCAGGGGGCATCAACTCCATGCTGCAATTTGTGTTTCATTGCTTCCCATAAGATCAGAGGATGCTAGACTCCTGCTGAGACCCCTTTTTTGCATAGCTTTAATCTCCTGTTCTATCTGGGTTTCCTCATTCCCCTTCACCAAAGAGTACTTCCCCAATAAATCTCTTGAACAACCATACAATTGTGATTTATACTCTTTTTTAACATAGTGACTTTCAAAGAGGCCTGCAGAGTAAGTAGGAGCTAACCAAAAGTAAAAAAGGTAAGAGAAGAGAAAGTGTTCTCTATGGAGAAGAAACCAGCTCTGTAACATAGGGAGAAAAGAGCACTGATTATAGAGTGATATACACATGGGACATGAGGTTTGGGAAGAGCAAAGGAGTCATTGAGAGATGAAGTTGAAGAAGCTCAGAAACCTTGTAAACCAAGTTAGATCCACATCTACCCAGTGACAAAAAGTTGGGAAAAATCCAGATTATTGCCTGTATTTCAGCCTACATGAGATTATGTGATATTTGAAATAATTTATGTATTTGAGATAATTTAAAATGGTATGCTAAAATTAAATCTTAATGATGCACTACAGAAAGAGGGTTGCTGTTATGGAATTACTCCCAAATTATTCTCGATGTTTACTGTTAAGAATGCAACAAACCTGCAGCAGACAGTGTTGCTACCAGTGGAAGTTCTTCTTAATCTCTTTCCCAGTGGAAGTCCTCTCAAATGCAATATGAAAAGCATGCTGTAAGTCTTTAAAGTATATTTTTTAAGTCGTGGGATATATGTATTTAGCATAACATTTATTTTCCACAAACCTTATTGTGACACAGTTTTAAGAACTCATATTCTGGTATATTCCATAATTTGGCAGTAACTTCTGAAGGTGATTCTTTATAGGCTGTGGACTTCGTTACTATGCATATTACTAAATAATGTGTAGGGCTGGGATTTAGTTCACTTAGTAGAACACCACTCTGCAGTCTCTGAGGTTCCAAGTTCGATTCCCAGCACCACAAAAATGAGAAAAGGACCTGGCAATCCACTCTCTAGGCAATCCCCAAACAGTCAGACATTGAAAACCCTATGAAGGTTGCTATGGGTCGGACATGGGCACCAACAAACACATGTGTATGTTATAGCTATAGTGAAGCAAATTTGAAAATTTATACAAAATACAGAAAATATCATGTATTGTCTCTCACTGCCAAAAGTTGTAGCTAATGCTGCGTTTCTGTTTGTTTGGGTTGCAGACCAATATAATTTGTGACTTTCCACAAGCACATGGATCTGAAAATACATACAGAGGCAGAGAGTACTGACTGGGAGTTTAACTTCCTTGTTTGTCTTGGCCTGCTATTGTCATCTTCCCACCATTCCTGTTGCACTCAGGCCCTCATTTCCTACTCCCTCTGGGTTTTTATAATAGGCTGCTATATAGCTCCACCTGCCACCTCTTTTGCAATTATTTCCCAACACAAGTGATTATTTTAAAAATTGACAATACAAATCAGTGCTTATGAATCCCTTCACGATATGAATATTTTCTGTACCTCCACACCTGCTCTTTCTGCTCTGTCCCCGACACGCTGCCAGTCTAGGCATCCCTAATGCCCTTTCTTATCTCTGTGGTTTGGGCCAAGCATTTCAGTCTTGTTGAGGTTTTCTCCTCCCAATATTTCAAAATCAAGATGAAATGTTACCTCTTTCTAAGACTTGATCAGCTGACCATTTCTTTATCTGGTCCCTGACACTTAGTGTATACCTCTGTGATAGCATTTACCTAAACCATACTTTAATCACTTGCTTAGATGCCTGTCTCACCAGAATATTTTCTGATTAAGAGTCCCAGGTTTCATCTAGGAGAGATTCAGATGTGTCTAGCAATGTGAAACGGAGTCCACAGGTGGCTAGAATCCTACTTACAGGAAGAATCACCCAGATCTAAGAAGAAACAGGCACAATGATGTTGGAAAGTAAGGTAATGTGGCTTTGTTTAAATAGCCTTGTAAGGCTATTTAATATTAGGATTATATCTAAGTAATGAGGGAACATCACTATTTACTTGAAGCCTAGCTATAGCTGAACACTTTGTATTTTCTTCTTATAGCAACTGTATTAAGGAGCTATTATTAGGGTCTCTATTTTCAAAAGAAGAAAACAGGGATTAGAGATATTAGGTTGCTAACTCAAGATACTATCAGAGGCAAATAACCGAGTTAGAACTGGAAATATGAGGCCTGAGCTCATGTTATTTTCATTGCTGTACTCTAATGCCAGTGCCTAATAAATTGCACATGTCAGTGATGAGCAGCTAAATGAATGAGTGTGAAATTGCTGTGCTGCTTTTCATTCAAAACCAGCACAGATGTGTACACTTTAAGGACAAACTCTTCAAATGACAAGTAAGTAAGTAAGAAGGCAGAGTTGAAGTCTGTTCAAATCCTAATCCAGTACCAATCATCAGAAAATAGTAAAATCTCCCTCCGTAATCCTTCAAAAGCTCTTCTTAGCCCTTGCCAACACAAACCTACTTTAGCAGTGTAATGTGTAACTGCCCAATAAAATTGTTTTGAAACCCTTCCTGCTAACCTTTAACCCCAAGGTCCCTGCATAATATATTACCCTCCTCTAAACAATCAAACCCTTTCCTTTCTCATCTTTGAGAGATTTCCTTCCTTTTTCCTTCCCCATCAATATGGGATATTTTACTGGATGATATTGAATCAATATTTTTATTATTTGTCACATTCATTTAAGAGATGTGCTCACTCTTCCAATTAGAATGAACATAGAGTTTGTTGTCTACCAAGAAATTGTTGCCTGAGATTTTTTGTTTTATTTCTTTGCTGTTTTTTCTCTTTTGAAATAGTATTCATTGCAGGAGAAAGCAGCTACCTACTTCTGTTCTCTGTTATGCTATTGTGCTTTGGGAGTTTTGTGAGCAGAAGAAAACCATAATTAACTGGTTCATCTTCACATATGGGTGCAGAGGAGCTGGTGAGTGTGAAGTCACATGAACACATGAAACTAGGTTGTTTGGAAATGACAGAAGATTTTAACATATCAATGTCCAGCTCCAGAACTAATTCATTTTACTCATTACTTAGATACATAGGGACAGTTATGTCCTATGAACATTTGTAAAGTTGTTTCCTATAACTCGGAGCTTTTTACAAAAACAATACCTTGGTGTAAGATAGATCTGGATTTTGAGTTAATTTAAATCTTAAGCACTTACAACTGCTTCGTTCAGTGCCCGGCCCTAAAATTGTTGCTCCTTGTTTTCCTCAACATCCTTATCGGATACCCTTTAAAAACACTTCCTACATCCTGTTTCTTTCAAGACGATTGCAGAGGATGGTCAGGCAACTTCTTCAAAGTAACATCTTGCAGTTTACTGGAAACTCAGGGAATAAGCTTGTCTCCAGAGGACCATGGGCTTCCTTTTCTGAGCATCTCAGTGAGTTATTTGAATGTAGGCTGCCAGCAGCCCATCAGGAAGCTCCCCTCATGGTGATTATCTAAGTTCTCTTCAGATTCTGAAGAGGGTTGAAAGGATCTTCTCCAAACCCACCGCATTCCATCTGGGTTCACCTCTTATACGCAAAGTTTACATAGAGCATTTTCAGGATTCTTAAAAAAAGAAAGAAAGAAAAAAGGAAAATCACGCCTTGGCTATGAAAAAACAAAAACAACAACAAAGAAAACCTCATGAGGTGGACAAATTGTTTGTTTTGATCTTTTCACAACATCTACACTGGAGCAAAATCCTTAGGAATTAACACAATGCTTATATTATTAGATTCAACTGAGAGTAAGTTTAGTAAAGGACACAGTGTAAAACTTAAATATTCAATCCAAGGATTCTGGAGTTGGTCTTCATCTTCTACGCTTAAGTAATTTCCAGGCCATGTCTATCTCTTCCTTTCATTGGGGAGACGTGGGGAACATGCATAGGTGGATCTGGAGCACAGATCACTGAATGTGGCAGCAAAACCTCAGTCCTTGTATTCAGCTGATAAAATAATTTATACTTGACATAGAAGTTATAGTGGAGAGGACTGTTGTTAGGTGCCATCAAGTTTGTATCTGACTCATAGCGACTCTATGTTCAACAGGCAAAACAATATTGTTACTGCTTCTCTGCTATTCATAAGGTTTTCAATGGCAGGTTGTTTTTTAGGAGTGGGTTAGTGGGTCCTTTTCCCAAGCCTATTACACCTGGTGTTCCTAGGCAGTCTCCCATCCTAGTACTATCCAGGCCTAACCCTGCTTAGCTTCTGAGATCTGACCGGAACAGACACCACAGGGGTATGGCTACAGGCAGTAGAGAGGATAGGAAAGATTTATTGAAGACAGTACATCTTTAAGGGATAATTACTGGGTAAACTGAGGCACCTAGAGAAACTTAGATTGGGAAAACAACTTAGAGAAGCCTATGCTTCCAGAGTGAATTGGGGTAAGGGTATTTCTAGTCCCTAGGGGAAGGTAAAGAATCCAGGGAACAGGAAAGTTAAATAGGCATTTAGGAGGAAAGGTGCCTTAGACAGTTAAGGTGGCAGCCCACAAGAAGAGAGAGACATGCACATGGTTACTGGAGAGGGAAGAGAAGAAGGGAGGAGGGAAGAAGAGTGATCTTGTGGAAGAAGATCAGAGGAACAGAATTTTATTCAAACTAGGGCGTGCTCTTTTTGACATCAGCTCTGGACACCCAACTCTGGGTGCTCAGTGACATGGGCCGAGGGTCTTTGTTTTGTAAATGGCTCAGGGACTTGGGTAGGGTGTGGACTTGGGTAGGGTATGGAACCCATCTGAAAATGTCCTTCCACTGTCCTCAGAGATGCTCATGGCTTTATCATGGCAGAATTACAGAAGCCATGTTCAATCCCCCTTTCCTCCATGTTGCCTGCTAGTGCCTAAGGTAGCCACCTAACACTCTTATTTCCATTTCTTCTATATTACACTTTTATCTCTGGGCTCTTGGCCACCCATTTAGTTCTCTGTCCCATCATGACACACCTTACGCATTGGTTTTTCCAATAATATAAATGCAATCATTGTTCTGCTCTAATTTTACACAATCTCTAATGCCTGCCATGGCCTTCCAGATGAACTTCAGGCTTCTTTGCTTGACTCCCAAGGACTTTCAAGATCTAGAGTCGTATCTACACGTGTCTCAAGCCTCACTATTGTTCTTCTCCAAGGTCCAAGGTCTTTCTCCATGTATCTCAAATCTCACGATCCTTCATCTGCTGCATGGACTTTATGCTCTTTCACTACACAACTAGTTATAATTCTGCACATACACCATTTGATTTCAAGCCCTATAACTTGAGCTTCGTATTCCCTTTGTAAAAACATGTCCTTTACCCTTTTGTCTGTCTTAGAAGTAGCCTATTTCAGTACCTACCTACAAATGCATCCCTTAGATAATCTTGCCAGATTCCCCTTGTACTAACTACGTACCTTTTACATTTGTGCAATTTTGAACTTTTCATTATATGTTTAAAGTTTCTTTTTGTGTTTTCCTTTTAAACAAACAAAAAAACAAACAAACAAACAAAAAAAAACACTGCTCTCACCTCTACCCTTTTTTAAGACTTAGGCTTTAAGTTTCTGTGTCAGAAGCTCTGTATTATATATGTCTTTGTTCTCTGCCCCAACAGGTAGTCTGAGGCCTCAAAGTCAGTGCATGTTCTAGACACTTGCCAAGTTGTCAAAACTGTTATTTAGAGATGTTTCTAGTAAACTGCAGAGGTTGGACAATAGTAAATAAAACAAGCTATTTTTCTAGTGAGCATGGGGTTTATCTCACTTAATAGAGCACTGTTCTGCACTCTCAGAGGCCCTAGGTTCGACCCCCGGCATGACAAAAATGAGAGGACCTGGCAATCCACTACCAAAGAAATCCCAAAACAATCAGCCATTGAAAACCCTATGAGGGTTGCTATGAGTGGGTCCTGGCGTGATAGCACCTGACAACAACAACAACAACAACAAATTTCTCTACTAGTATAACTTTACTTGAGCAATTGAATATAATTTTATTTAATATTATCTTTTTATTTTGTTGATAATTCAATATTATATTTTTTTCATTCAATGTGACAAATAGAATGAAATTTAGGGAAAAACCTACATTTTCTCTTGATGTTAGAGACATATTAACCTTCTTATGCTTGGTCCGCACATAGCTTCTTCTGTAAACTTGTGCCATTCCCATATTTAAGATAAAGTCACCTTTTTAAAATTGGAAGAGATGAGCCTAGGAAGAAAAGTGATGTATGGCTAAATGAAAGAGGGCTATCTCTAATACTTGAGAAAGCTTATGTAATGTCCATCCTTCCAACAGCCCATTTCTCCAGTTGTTTTTCTGTGGCCTAGAAGCTTAGGGGCCTTGGTACAAGCTTAATGAGGGCAGAGCACCCTTTGTCGTTTCCATACTCATTGTTGGCCTTATCTGTCTTGTTTGCTTTTCAGCCTGGTCTGCCACTGCCCTGGGGGTTGAACACAGGGCTTCACCCTTGCACGCTTTGCAGTGCTGGAACACTGAACTGCACCCTCAGCCCATTTTTATTATTATTTTTGAGACAGGGTCTCACTAAATTATACAGATTGCCTCTAGTCTTGAACTTGCGATCCTCCTGCCTCCACCTCCCGAGTCACTGGGATTACAGGCGTGCACCACTGTGCCTGGCGTACCACTGACTTCTATAATGAAGTATCTTTATCAAAAGTGGATGTTTATTGTCATTTTGAAGTTGGATTTTCTTGTCCAACCCAGTCTCCAAGATTAAAGCAAGTGTACCTAAAAAGCTAAGTGAACAAAGCCCTTGTCACTTGGTGACCATGTATGTGTTATACTTGTTTGAAAAGAGAACTCTTATTTGGTTTAATACTCACCAAACAAATATAAACTTTATTTATTTATCATGCTTTGCTCTACTTGGGGGTTGAACCCAGGGTTTCACATAGACTTTGCAACTGCTCTAGCACTGTGCTGCTATCCCAGCCCATTTTTTATTTTTTATCTTGAAACATGGGTTTGCAATTCTCCTGTCTCTGCTTCCCTAGTTTCTGGGAGGATAGGCATGAGCCACTGTGCCCAGCTAAACTTTTATTTATAGGACTCTTTTTTTTTTTTTTTAGGAAAGCATCCCACAGAATAAATAAAATGTAATATATAGAACATTTTCCTTGCAGTGGGGTCAAATATAAAAGTTCATCCATTCTTACATAAAATAGCTTTATGTCTTTCACATGGCAGGTGTAAAAATTGACACTTTTGTCTAAATTAGTTCAATATTCCCCTTTTACCAACCCTATGAAACAAGTGTATATTTCTCATTTTATATATAAAGAAACTGTAGCACAGGTAAGTAAAAGAATCCTCCCCGGTTGGTCGAATTATTAAGTTTAAGAACTGGGAGTTAATTCTGCCTGTTTTCAAAGTCTGTGATTTTTAATTTTGGCAACCTCACACCCAGTAATGTACTATAAACAATATCTGTCCCCTGTCCTCCCCTCTCCTTTCCTTAATGAAGGTTGCATCAAAGGAATACCTAAGCTAAACTTCTAAAAATCTACCATACTCTGAGTTAGCCCTGATGAATAACAATCAGACTATCTCCACTGGATCATTTTTCTCAAAATTATTAGAATAGGATTTGTTGAATGACAGTATATTTGAATTAAACTATTATCATTTAGTTCATAATATATATATATTATATATTATATTATATTATATATATGTAATATACACACATATATTACATGCAAGATGCATTTTTTTTGGTAAGACCCTTTTAACTTCCTTTTGAAATGCCTATGCTCTTTCCACAGTTTTTAGAGCTTCCTAGTGTTTCTGTATCTTTGGTTGCCATCCAGTGGTAACAGTCACATACTTCACTTGTGTAACAGAAAACAGAGGAAAACCCTCTACTTTCCCAACAACCCATTTTTAATCATCAAAACCAAAGGGTAAATGTTAACTTTAAGTTACTAATTTATAAAAGTTTTAGTTATGGCACTCACTGAGTCCAATAAAGATGAAACTATGTACATATTGACTGAAAAACCCAGCAAGTTCTAGCTAAGGAGAAAAATAGTTCTTTCATTTACTCATAAAATTTACAAACAACATTTCCTCCTTCAGAAAATCAATAGAAATAAAATATTGGTGTTAAAGTTCTTGCTAATGTCTATAATTTGTGAATCTATGTATCAATGATTAATGCAACCAAATCAAATGCTAGCTTTCTATGTTTTCCTTAAGCCTGTTGTTTTGTTCAGAAGAGGCACAACTATAAAACTCTAAACAGAAAATTTAAGATAACAAAATGTGCTTAGATCATTTTTTCCCAGATTGGCAAGTTGTTGGATACAATTTATGGATAGCATTTATAGGAATTATTACTATTATTATTATTGTTATTGTTATTATTATTATTACTATAATTTTGACAGTACTTGGGAGTTGAACCTGGGGCCTCACACATACTTTGTAAGTACTCTGCCACTGTGATGCACCCCAACCCATTTTTTTATTTTTTATTTTGAGTTAGGGTCTCACTAAGTTATGCAGGCTGTCTCTGGCCTCCAACTTGGGATCCTCCTGCCTCTACCGTCTGTATTGCTGGGAATACAGGCATGTACCACAGTGCCTGGCTTTATAGGAAGTATTTTAAAGCAACAACATTCAGATACATCTTAGAAATTCTTTTGTGAAAAGAGATGAAGAACATAAATTGCAGTAAAACAAAATGGGACTTATTTAAACCAGCTAAAATAAGGAAAGAAAATGAAAGATCTTGATTTATCTGTTCAAAATATTGCATAATTTTATTTGAGATTATCTTTTAAAGTTTGTTTTTTTATAGTAGAGAATATACACAGACTCTCTTGTAGAAGATAATACACCTTTAAGGAATAATTACAGAGGAAACAGAAGTACCTGGAGAAGTTTAGATAAACCTGGAAAGAAACTTAGAAAAACCTCTGTTTCCTAGGTGAATCAGCATACAGATATTTCTACTCCCTAGGAGAAGGTAAAGCCAGAGAGACCATAAGAGTTAAGCAAGCATCTAGCAAAAAAGGTGCTGTAGATAGACATAGAAGATGGCAGAATGGAGAGATGAGACTGCTCCTCTGGAGCTGCCCCAGAGAAGGGGAGGCAGGGATGTGTCCAATTGAGAGAAGAGAAGAGAAGAACCAACGTTTGAAGATAAAAAAAAATTGTGATCAAAATAACTACTTGAAAACTATTTTTCATGTAAGTAAAAAGTTATGTCTCTGGGTAGATAATAATTTTATTTTGATTGATTTAAAAAATTGTAGATTGGAAATGGGGACCGATGGGTAAGCTAAGAGACAACTTGTCCCATTTAAAACTACCCAGTTGATAAAAAGGTCCAAGAGCAGTTAACTAACTACACTGTGGTTATAACCCTATATAATTTTTAGTTTAAATTTCCCCACGTCATCCCTTCACCAGCTCCTTTGTTCATTACTCCTTTTCTCTCTTGTTCCCTTTCGATATTGGAACACTTGAGGGCTCAGGGCTTGGTGCTTTGGTCTTCTCTTCTCCATCTGTACCAGGGCTTCTAAACCATGCCATTACTGAAATTTTTTGTCAGATAGATCTTGATTATATGAAGCCATCCTGTTCACAGTAGGATATTCAGCAGTTTTCTGGTTTCTCTACACTACTTATCATAGACGCTTCACCCTCCAGTTGTGACAACTGAAAATGTCATCAGACATTATCAAATGTCCCCTGAGAAAAAATAGCTTCTCGTGGACAATCATTATCTTATGTACCCTGTGCAATTGTGGTGATCTCATTCAGTCTGATAACTTTAAATATATCAATGTGCTATTAATGGACTCATTTGCTTTGCCAGCCTGGTCTTCTATCACTAATTCCAGTCTTGCCTATTCAACTGTGTGCTTCACATCTTCAGCTCAATAGCTGTAGGTTTCTGAGACTTAAGATGTCCAAAACTCGTAATCCCTCCCAACACTTTTTGTTTGCTTGTTTTGATTTTTGTATATTTGAGACAGGGTCTCACTATGAAACCCAGGCTGGTCTGGAACTCACTATGTAGCCCATTCTGGCCTTAAACTCACAACTCTCTTGCTTTAGCCTCCCAAGTGCTTGGGATTACAGGTTTGTGCCACCACACCTGGCCCCTCCTAAACCTTTAGTCACAGCTATCTCCATGTTTTGATGTTAAGAGTGGCCTTCAGTTATGCAGGCCCCAAACCTTGGAATCATCCTTGTTTCTTTTCCTATTTTATAATCTACATTCAGTCCATCTGGATGGACCTTGCAAACATATTCCAAATGTAGCCACTTGTCACTCCCATGTGATACATTATCCTCTCTCACTCATATTCCATTAATTCCTAACTGGTCTTCCAGTTTCTACTATTGCTCACCCTTGCCCTCTTCCCCCTGCCCCTAATGTAATCTGTCCTTAAAGCACAAACAGATATCAGGTCCATCATTTTTTATTTCAACTACTCTCAGTTTCTCCATCTTGTGGAATGAATCTCAGTGCCTTAGTACAGCCTTCAACTCTCTGAAATCTGACTTTGGTGCCTCCCCATATCTTCCTTTGGGAAGTATCCATTCAGATCCTTTTCCCAAGGCCTAAAATCTTAATAGTTTGTCTTATACCTTATTGTAGGTATAAGTTAATGATGCTTCTTGTTATATTCAACTTTTAGTTTATTATCCCTTGAACCCAAACATTCATTCATGAAAATATATTTTTTCTATGTGCCACATGTGCTTCTAATTGATAAAGTTAAAGATTTGAATGAAACAAAAGTTTTCTCTGGATCAACATTTTAGCTCAGGTTCATGATGTAATATTAGAGATAATTTTTCGCTACAAAATCAGAAATTTAAAAGGAAGGTCATGATGCATCTGTGGCATGTTATTTTAGATGGAATTTTTAATCATTATGTTGTATTTTAGAAGTGAACTAATTTTTTTCTCTAACATGTTCAGTACATTTAATACTTTCTCAAACAAAATAAACAAAATGTATCTGATAGATCATGATAAACTATGAACTTACAATTTACTCTCCTCATCCTAAATATTTAAATGCATATTATAAGTGCAGTAGGATAGCCTCTGTTGGGTAGTAAACCAGTTTTGGGATTCTTAAAATCCCAATAAATGTTAATGCATTCTAAATAGCTATTCATTTTTTGCCTACACATTTCTTGTAAAGAATGCTTGTGGCAATGATAATATAATTTGAGATATTATCTGAAATACTCATGTCCTTCATACCTACATTTCCTCCCTTTTTCTTTCTTTCTTTTCTTTTCTTTCTTTCTTTCTTTCTTTCTTTTTTTGCAGTACTGGGGGTTGAACCCAGGTCCTCATGCTTGCACACTTTGCAAGTGCTGGACTACTGAGCTTCATGCCCAGCCAATTTTTTCCTTTTTTGATACAGGGTCTCCCTAAATTACACAGACTGCCCCTGGTCTCGAACTTGCAATCCTCCTGCCTCTGCCTCCCCAGCCACTGGGATTACAGGTGTGTGCCACCACACCTGGCTTCCTACCATTTTTTGATGCTTACATGGCCTCAAATAAACTTTGTATGAATGGAAGTATCTGAAAGATTTTGAAAAGGGAGTTGATTCTTGGTAACCAAAGTTTAAGTGAAGACAGGATCATTATTTCCTCTCCTCACAGTGTCAAACACAGCAGACTCACCTGTTGACAGATTCTAAAATAAAAAACATGAAAGCCAGAATAAATGTGCTTCATAGAGGCAAGTTTCTCACTACTCTCCACACATTGTTCTGTTTAATGTTAGTAGTAGAGGAACAAAGGAAAGAGGTAGTATAGAGTCCAAGGATCCCCTCACGGTAGCTGAGTTCATGGTGGAGGCGGCCAGGTAGAAGTCTGAAGGAATGCACAGAAAGAGCCAGGACTATAGGAACTGGAACCCTGGAGAAGGCACAGCTACTATTTAGATGCCCACTGGGAGGAGAGAAAAACTGAATTATCTTAGCTTCTCACACACTATAGCATCCCAGTATCCTCTCAGTGTCTCTGATTAGTCACACCAGTCTGGAAGTCAGTTTGCAAGGAAGTCTGGAAAATGTAGCTTAGAAAGTATTAGATCTGAGAATAAGGCCGTAAAGGACAGGTGCAACCCTGCCATATTGTAACTAAAAATCAGTTCTCATCCTTATACCCATTTTTAATTCTTTGATTCTTTCTATTTTGCAGCTATATACATAACTCAAATATGTAACTACAGTTCTCATTTCTATTATTGGTTAAAAGGTCACATGTTATCCTGGGTTATAGAAAGTGCATCCGAAAGTAAGAATTTTTGCTTGGCTTGATGATTCAAACCTTTATTCTTGAAGGCTTTCAGTGTTTCTGATTTTACTGTGTTCCTTTACTGTTTCATTTTCCTTTCCTACTGAATATGGAAATAATAAGAGATGCTCCAGTGAAACCAAATCATCTCTTGACAATAAGGATCTATCACCACATGTAATGTAGTAAACACATGCTGTCTATGAGAATTGATTCAATTGCACTGGAAGAACTTGAAAGGAGAGTTTACTTCCAATTCATTAAAATCTTTATGTCTTCTGGAATAATCATTTCTCCCTTAGGGGTTGAAAATTCCTAAACCATCAGAATCCATGTTTGTGTTGTCAGGAAACAAAAATTCTGCAATGAAGACTGGATCATTGTGTCCTCTCTTTACAGTGTCAAACACATGTGACTCAACTGTTAACTGTTTGTAAAAATAAAAGCCATAACAGCAAGAATAAATATGGTTCACAGACATTAATCTCTCATTATTATCCTAACACTTTTCTTTCTGTGTAATGCTAGTAGCAGATGAACGAAGAGGTAGTGTTAGCAGAGTACAACAACCCTCCCAGGGTAGCTGGGAGGTATAATAATGAGAATGGCCATTGTTATTTCCAATCTTTGATTCCTTGTTGTTGTTGTTAAGTGCCATCCAGTCACATCCAACTCATAGCCACCCCATGTAAAATAGAACAAAACACTCACTGATTCTGGCATATGATTTTATTTATTTTTAATCCCATTGTTGCAGACACTGTGTCAATCTACCTGGTGAAGAGTTTTCCTTTTATAGGTTGACATACTACTCTCCCAAACATGATATCCTTCTCCTAGGATTGGTCCCTTCTGACTACATGTCTAAAATATGTAAGACACAGTCCAGCCATCCTTGCCTTCAAGGAGCACCCTGATTGTACTTTTTCTAAGACAGATCTGTTGGTTCTTTTGGCAGTACATGGTCTATTCAATATTCACCTATAGCACTATAATACAAAAGCATCAATTCCTCTCCTGTCTCCCTGATTATATGTCCATTTTTGACAACCATCTGATGTGACTTAAAATACCATGGCATGAGTCGGTTGCACTTTCATCTTTAGTGTGAGATCTCTACTTTTTATCATTTTAAAGAGGACTTTTGCAACAGCATTTCTCAGTGCAATGTGTCTTTGGGTTTCTTGACTGCTGCTTTTGTGGGTGTTGATTATAGAATCAAATAAAGCAAAATATTGGACAACCTCAACCTTTTCTCTATTTATCATGAAGTTGCATGCTGACCCAATTGTAAGGATTTTTGTTTTGTTGATTTTGAGTCGCAGTCCATACTGGAGGCTGTGTTCATTGATCTTCACCTATAAATGGTTCAAATCTTCACTTTCAGGAAGCACTATTTTGTCATCTGCATTATTCAGGTTGTTAATGAGTTTTCCTCCAATAATGAAGCTGTGTTCTTCATAAAGCCCAGCTTCTTGGATTATTTGCTCTGTATGGAGATTGAAGACGTATGGTGAAAGGATACTCCACTGACACACACCTTCCTCGACTTTAAACCAGGCAGTGATTCTTTGTTCTGTGTGAGTGACTGCGTCCTGGTCCATGTACAGGTTCCTCATGAGTACAATTAAGTGCTCTGGTATTCTCACTCTTTGTGGTGTTATCTATAATTTCTTATGATACAGTCAAATGTCTTTGCATAGTTGATAAGACATAGATTGACATCTTTTTGGCTTAGATATTTTGGCTTTAGATATTAGCTTTGAGCTAATATCTATCTGACATCAGCAGTAATGATCCTGGTTCCTTTCCCTGTTCTGAATCCAACTTGATTTTCTGGCATCTCCCTGTCTATGTCCTGTTGCAGTCACTTTTGAATGAACTTTAGCAAAATTTTGCTTGTGTGTGATATTAATTATATTGTTTAATAGTTTTCACACTCCACTCGATCACCTTTCCTGGGAACAGGCACAAATGTGGATGTCTTCCAATCAGTTGGCCAGGTAGCTATTTTCCAAATCTCTTGGCATAAGCTTGTGATCACCTCCAGTGCTGCATCTGTTGAAAAATCTCTGTTGGTGTTCCATCAATTCTTGGAGACTTGTGTTTTGCCAGTTCCTTCAAGGCAGCTTTCACTTCATCCTTCAGTACCACTGGTTCCTGATCATATGCAACCTCTTGAAATGACTGATCATCCACAAATTCTTTTTTATATAATGACTCTGTGTATTCTTTCCACCTTCTTTTGATGTTTCCTGTGTCATTTAATATTTTCTCTGTGGAGTCCTTTATAATTGCCCCTAGAGATTTGAATGTTTTTCTTTAATTCCTTAAGCTTGAGAGAAACAGAGCATGTTCTTTCCTTTTGGCTTTCTGTCCCCAACTCTTTGCACATGTCACTAAACTATTTGGTTTTGTCTTCTGGAGCTGCCATTTGAAATGTTCTGTTTAGTTCCTTAACTTGTTCATGTCTTCTTTTTACTCTAGCTGCTTGACATTCAAGTGTAAGTTTCAGAGTCTCTTTTGACATGTAATTTGGTCTTTTCTTTTTTTCCTATAAACTTTTGCTTTCCTCATGAATGATGTCTTTGATGTCATGCCACAACTCTGAACTTCTATCATTAGTGTCTGATGCATTAATCCTATTCTTGAGGTATTCTCTGAACTCAGTTGGGGTATACTCAAGGTCATACCTTGGCTCTTGTACACTTGTTCTAATTTTCTTCAGTTTCAGTTTGAACCTGCATATGAGCAGTTGATAATTTGATTCACAATCAGCACCTGGTCTTGTTCTCACATTTGATATTGAGCTTTTCAATCATCTCTTTCCACCAATGTAGTCAGTTTGGTTCCTGTATGTTCCATCTGGTGAATTCCATGTGTATAGTCACCATTTATGTTGGTGAAAGAATGTTTTTTTCAATGAATAGATCATTGGTTTGACAAAATTCTATCATGAGATCTCCAGCATCATTTATGTTACCAAGGTCATATTTTTCAACTACTGAGCTGCCTTCTTTTATTCCCAATTTTTGCATTCCAGTCACTAGTAATTATCAGTACATCCAGATTGAATGTTTGGTCCATTTCAGGTTGCAGGAGCTGGTAAAAATCTTCCCTAACTTCATCTATGGCTTTAGTGGTGGGTGCATAAATTTGAATAATAGTCATGTTAGCTGGCATTCCATGTAGACATATGGATATTATTCTCTCATTGCATTGTACTTCAGGACAGATCTTGAGATGTCTTTTTTGTTGATGAATACAACCCTATTTCTCTAATTTGTCTTTCCCAACATATTAGACCACATGATTATGGTTCAGAATGGCCCATGCTAGTCCGTTTTAGCTCCCTGATGCCTGGAATGTCGATGTTTATGTGCTCAATTTCTCTTTTGACTATTTCTAATTTTCCTAGATTCATTCTATGTACATTCCATGTTCTAATTATTCATGAATGTTTACAGTTGTTCCTCCTTATTTTGAGTTGAGACACATCAGCAAATAAAGATCCCTATGGCTTTACTCCTGTTCCTACATTAAAATAGACTTTAAGGAGGCAACTCTTCCCCAGTCATGTTTTCAGTGCCTTCCAACCTGGATGGCTCACTTTCTGACACTGTATTTGACAGTGTTTCTCTGCCATTCATAGGGTTTTCAATGGCTGATTGTTTTGGAAGTGGGCTGCCTGGTCCAACTCCCTAGTCTGTCTTATTCCAGAAGCTCAGGTAAAATCTGTCCACCATGGTTAACCCTTCTGCTATCTGTAATACCAGTTGCATAGCTTTCAGCATCACAGCAACAGACAACTCCCACAGTATGGCAAACTGACAGATGTGGGGGTTTTAATTCCTAGGCTCTGGTATTTTGGCTATGAGGGAAACAGTATCAAATATCAGTAGCTTATTGAAAGTATATTTCTTTTCTCTGTTATCACATTACAGCCTATCAGGCTATTGTTTAATATGTGGAGCCACTGTGTCTTTTATATTCATTTCACTGTTCTTTTAGGTCAGCTATTTCTAAGTGATGCAATTTATAAATTAGTGTAATTCCTTGGGCATGGGTTTTTACATATTTCTTTTGCTTTGAACATACTGTTTGTTAAAAAGCAATTTTTCATAAAACACATCATGTTGTTATCAGGGTCTCCCTGAAGAATAGTACTATATTAGAGAATCTCCTATTTGCTAGTGACCTTCAATAGTAGAGGTATCTTGAAGATCTTTGAGGAAACTCCATCTTTTGGATCCTTTAAGTGGTTCCACTGAAATCTTTCTCACTTATCTAGAGATAAGGTGTTATCCACCCCAAAAGTATAGTTCTTTCCAGATAAATCTGTCTTCTTAAATTTTCCATCAGTCTTCCATACTCTGAAAACGCTTTTATAACCTGCACCAGTGTGATGGGTTACATTGTGTGTTCTAGAATTGCATAGCATACTCCATTTTCCTCATTCTTTCCACACACTGAGCATCTATTATGCTCTCCTTATGAGAGTTTGGCATACAGAATCTAATACCGATTGTGTATCTCAGTATCTCAATTACCAATTGTGTAATCAGTATCTCAGTCTAAATTCCACTATGGCTGTCTCTCATGAGATTGACTTCCAGGACTCCTGAGAATACCAAAGCCATCAGGTGCTCTAACATATCAGATGATGAGGTATCTGGATATAACCTGTATACATGCTCCTGTATAATTGAAATACTCTCTACATTACTTGAATACCTAATGCACTGTAAAGGCTATATAAATTGTTATTCTATATGATTTAAAGAATAATGATAAAAAAAATCTGTACATGTTCAGTACAGATGAATATTCTGCATCTGTAGTTGGTAGAATTTGTGGATGTGGAACTCACAGAGGGCCAACTATATGTAAAATTATGAGTAAAGTGATAATGCCTCAGTGTTCCCTTCCTGTCCCCTCCCTACTCATTCATTATCCATTTTCACCCAGAATGATTTCCATAAAATATAAATCACTTATATGAAACTTCTTTATTTTCTTGTACCCAAAGTTTTTACCTTAGAGCAGAGCAAGCAGAGGTCTGCCTTCCAGGTAGAAACCTTGCTGCAGAATTGTAAACTTGCAATTCTTTTTGTTTTAAAAGAGTCTTCCCTATACTCCACAGACAGACAGAGGCTCCTCTATGCCTTTGCTGCAGGAAGATTCCATCTCAGTCTGTCAGATTTTCTGATACTTGCAAAGTGAAATAGGGACAAGTTCTGAATCATTACCTCCCAGGTAGCTGTCCTCCTTCAGGAGTCTGTTACGGCTCTGCATGGCTGACTTTAAATTTCCTTTATGATCTTACATGTTCGAATGCTAAAAAATTTTAGAAGAGGTAGCCCTTGTTAATACAGAGAAAACAACCTATGCTACCACTTTACTAATAAGTAAGTGGCTATGTGCTAAGATGAACATTTAAATAGCTTAGATAAATTGGATCTAGGAAGCGATTCTGCCCTTTACCTGTAAACTCTGCTTCAAGTTTAACTTCTAGGTCTGCTCAGAGAACTTGACCTCATTTAAATATCAGTTTTAAAAGCATTTTATAATCAGGTGTGTGAGTACATGAATATAATACTATTTTTCTATTTACCATAGTTATAATAAGTTTATACGTATACCTTCCCTATTATCAGCAATGGAGTTGGAGGAGGTAGTTTATATTACTTATCTCCCCCTTCTAGAACCAAATACAGACAACAATTAATAAATATAGAGTATATTAATCACAGAATGTATGTAAGCATTAAGGAAAGGAAGGAAGAAGGAAAAGTAGAAGGAAAGAATCACAGAAGGCAGGAAGGAAAGAAGGAAGAAAGAGGAAAGGAAGGGGACAGTTTCATTCATTGAAGATATTTGGTAAAATCTAAAGTCACTGTCTCTTTATGGATGAAGCACAGATGTCTGCTTAAATTAAGTTAGAGTGGGAATGATTTCATGGCAGTTCCTCCACTATATGTATGTAAATATATGTATACAGATTTTATTATCATGTATCAATGAGCACTTATTGCAATTTGATTTATACAATAACTGTTAGTACATATTGATATCTAAGGAATGGATTTTCTTTCTTTTAAAAAGAGAACATAGGTCCATAATGTTTGTTATTGTTTCATTATTTTCAAATAAGCCATGCTCATTCAAAAAGTAAAAGAGAATCAGTCATTTTTTTAAAAAATGGATCCCCTGACTTTACTGGCCTTAATCCCAAAGACAACAAACTATAGCTTTCTGGAACTTTAGTTCTGGGAACTCTTTGCTGTGCCTATATATCATTAAATAGGTGCTTTTATGGCTGTTTGTTGGAATATCCATTTTAGATATGATTTATGATGATTCTTGATAACGTTCTCATGTCCCCTTCCTTCTGCTGCCCATGTAGTTGTAGGAGCAAGGTTACTTCATCCAGGGCATGTCTTAGTTACTGTAAATACAATGCTCACACCAGAATTTTTTGATTTGCCTTCCGGCGGCTGCTGTTTATGGGTAGACCTGCTGAAGGTCTACTCCCCGATCTCCCCACTCCCCTTGCATCCTGGGCCTTGAGCACGTGTGTGCCCATATTTGGCTGCACTCCTTCAGGAGGATTCCAGGCTTTTTCAAGTGCTAGCTGTGCAAAACCTTGTCCTCACACTGCCTTTGCTCTTAGGGCATTCTTGATCTCTGTTTTTGTGAATTTAAACCATGTCATTGATAGCCAGAAGAGAGGAGTTTTTAGAAAGGAATGTTAAGTATATGAAGTGATAGATATGCTAAACACTGATTTTATTATTAAACAATATATACACGTATCAAAATATTATACTGTATACCTTCAGTGCATACAGTTATGTGTCACATGAAAACAAGCAAAGTTAAAATCCCTGATGAAGAATAGCTAACAAAGTTTACACCATGAAGTTTGTTCTGTTTAATAGATAGCTGATAGCGGGCATGAAGATTAGAGAGAGAAACATTTTCAGTTGCTTTCTTATGACCTTTAGTGTGTGTGTCTGTATAACAATATTTTTAAATGAATAGTAAAAGTTCTAGAGGTAAAAAACACCTCACATTATTTCTTTACTTTTGTTGTGATAATGTGTCAGAGATAAAAGAAAAAATGTCTTTAGTTCACTAAGTTAAACAAGAGCTTCTTATATTTCTTTTGGCTCTTCCTTTATTCTTATTGGTTTGTTTTAGGACTCATTTCTTTGTTCACTTTTCTTTTATATGCTTTATTTTAATGATAGTGCTAACATCATCTGCCAGGAAATTACAATTATAACTAAAAATGTCAATCACATTGAAATTCAAGAACATGACCCTATCATGTAGTGAGTTACATTTAGAAAATTGTGAAATGATTTTCATGATTTAGATGCAGAAGAAATTTAAAAACTAGGGTTAATGCTTTCTTTTTATTGTTAATGGAAATTATAGATGAAAGAGATATAATCTCAATATTAACATTTTCCTATATTTCATTTCTTTGAACTATTAAAAATAAAATTTCAAATTTTAGTGAAAGACACAAACTTTTTGGTAGCAGTATTGCTCATCTTTGCATTTTGTATTCGATAAAACTTTTCAAAATATAAGATAACTCATCCTATAGAGTCTGTAAAATTTTATACATAATCATGTTAGTTAATTTTTCTTTTGCTGTCAAAAGTGAATGCCATTGATTGATTTTTCTTACCCTTTTGCACTGATTAGAGCCTCTATTAAATGTTGAACAGAAGTGGTTAGAATAGATATTTCTTCCTGGTTCTTGGTTTTAGCAGCAGGATGATTCATTCTTTAATCATTAGGTATCATATCGTCTGTATGTCAGGCACCACAGCACACACTGTAATCCCAGGGACTTGGGAGGCTAAAGCAGTAGGATCATAACTTTGAGGCTGGAGGTAGCCAGTGCAATATAACGAGATTGTGTCTGGAAATAAAAGATAGAAAAAGGAACTGGATGTGCAATGCAGTGGTAGAGCACTACCCCAACATGTGTGAAGCCCTGGGTTCAACCTCTCAGTACTGGGGAAAGAGAGAGAAGGAGGGAAGTAGGAGGAGAGAGGGAGAGAGGAAAATCAAGACAAGGACGAAGAGGAGAGGGTGAAGGGGGAGGGGAAGCAAAACATTTGATTCTCATCTTTCTTTCCAAAAGGCAGCTTAGATATAGAAATGTAACTGACCTCCAGAAAACACATTTCTACATTACTTTCTCATTCTTTGTGTACTTACATACATCATAATATTATCTCACTTAGCACAGTGTTGGTCCAAATTCTATGTTAAAGTTAATGAACATTATCGCTACAAAAATGGTACCTATTTCACTAATAAAAAAAATTTTTTTTTTTTGGCCGTCTTGGGTGGTTGAATTCAGGACGTCACACATGCTTTTGCAAGACCTTTGCAATTGCGCTCCCAGCCCATTTTTTACTTTTTCTATTTCAAGACACGCTACCTCTGGCCTCTAACTTAAAATCCTTCTGTCTCAGCCTCTCAGGTTGTTGCTATTACAGGAGTACATCACTATGCCAAGCTGAAAATTTCTAGTTTGAAAGTTCAAAGAAAAAGAAAAATGAGAACACATTAATATTGAGAATATACTCCCGCTCATATTCTTTATTAGCAAACAGATAAGTACAAATTTCCTGTTTTTTATTTTTCCTCTCCAAATTAATTTTCCAAAGTCACTTCAATGAATTCATAGTCTTTAGGAATTCCTCAGCCAAGGTAACTAACACTGATTTGTTCAAGATCTTTAGGAAAAAAAAAAAAGATACTTGACATCCAACTGTACAATAGAAAACAGATTCTTGAAAGACTAAGGAAGAGCTCTGTATCTGCCCCTTATGATCATAATCAATGGTTTGAATGTTTCATCCTCTTTTGATGCAGACAGATTGTTTTTCCTGTCAGGTGAGCAACACAAAAAAAAAGAAAAAAAAAAAGGAAAACCATGACTGTGAGGCATACTGACACATGGGTTGCTTATGATACCCCAGCTGGTTTGGTACTCTTGTGTTTTGGTGAGGTTGACATCAAAAGCGCACTCATGAAAGTCATTGGATTGACAGCTTGGTTGACACATAGCTACAGCTTCTGTAAATATTTATATTAGGCATCAGGGCAAGGGATAAGTGCACATTGCAGGGTGCAGAGTTAACAGGAGTTAACAGAGTTAACAGGAGCGTGTATGTTATGGAGATTATCTTCCTTTTCTAAGTAATCAATGAAGCATTTTTTAATGTGATTTCAGAAATATAGGATAATGTGAAGAATATGATAAGCAAATTTGTCCAGGAATGAAAAGATATGGTTTAGTATCTTAACATTTTACTTTACTTGAATGCTTCATTGGAAATTTCCTAAAGTTTCACCTTGCAATGCATATAGTTTTTAAAATGTATATCTCCCTCTCCAAAGTCCAAACATTTTATAGCAAGATCTGTAATAATTGTAGTCTAGGAATACCACAGATTCTATTCTATCATCATGGTTCCTACATTTTAAATAAACACACACACAAAATATCAGATGTATTCTGGTGCTTTTGACATTATAGATCCTCCAAAAGTATTTGTTGAATAACTTTATTGAAGATAATAGATACTTTAGAAGGATTGCAACATGATTTCAGTTTAAGAACAAATTCAATTATTTTATATTTTGAATAGTATTTTATTGAATACAAAATACAAAGTTGAACACCATTGCTACAAAAAGTGTTGGACCTTTTATTAATACTTGAGATTTTATTTTTAATAGTTCAAAGAAAGGAAATGTAGGAACCTGTTAAGATTGGTAAGATAACTTTGTCACCTGTATTTTCCATTAACAATTAAAGGAAGGCATCAACTTTAGCTTTCAAATTTCTTCTGCATCTAAATCATGAAGTTCAGTTCAGAATTTAAAGTTAATTCACCGTATAACAGGGTCATAGTCTTGAATTTAAAAGCGATGATGTTTTCAGTTATAATATCCTGGCAGATGATATAATTAATGTGATGGTTTTTGTATTGATCAAAAAGTTTTATGAGAAAATCATCCAAATGGTTGTACTTTGATATTACATGTGGGAAAACAAACGTGTGTTATTGTGAATTTATGAACCTGAAAGTGAATATTTGTTTTGCATTTGCTAGAGATGGATAAGTAGCTATTTGAGTGTCACACATGTCTAGTATTCCCATTGTCTATTTTTTCTATATAAGGAAGCAAGCACCAAAACTGTACAGGTCAGAAGTTTAAAGTAGTAAACATATGTCACTCAAATTAATGACACATTGCTGAGAGTGAAAGAAAGGAATTTGTAGGAACCTTATGGATCATCCCTTCTCAGCCTTCTTCATTAGCACACAACAATCCAATTTCCTCTTACAATAACCTCATGGATCGTATTTCTTATACTCTGATTAGAAGCATGTCTGTTTATTTTTGTGTGTGTGTGTGTGCAGTTTGGAGTATGCTTATTCTCTTTTGTTAATAGATACTTTAAAAAGCCACTGTTTCTTTCACTGAGGAATAAGAATATAAGTGAGTCAAATAGAAAATATGACAAGATACTCCTTAGACACAAGACTGTGTTTAAAAGATTACCAAATTTTTTTCCCCTGCATATTTTTAAATATTCTCTGATCTTATTGTTTCTAATGATTTGAATGTGATCTGGAAGAGTTCTAGATATGTAAGTCTAGAGCCATATTTTCATTTAATCTTTATATCTTTGTGTGTAGTATATAAGCTTTAGATGTTTCATTTTTCACCTGATACGTTTCCATAGTTTCTTTATACTAGATAAACTTGGCTGGTATGTTAACTTTTCATAGTCTTACATATTTTTTAAAGTTTGAGAAAATCCACCTACCTTTGAGGTGTTAATCTGGAGGTTAATCTTTCTGCCATTTTCTTTTATCTTTGAAATTCTCTTAAACTGAAATAATGAGGGAAGATTTTGGTAGTCTAATCATTGAATAAAAAATGTCAAGACTATTAATAGTAAGAAGCAGTTGTTTAATCTTATCACCCCTCCCTTATGATTTTATCTAAATCCAATCCAGATGTTGAGCAGGACAAATTCCTCTGATGTCCATGCCCGTATGCATGATTGTTATGGGTGTGTTTTCTTCAGAAATCCAAATGTTTTGTTTGTTTGATTTTGTTTCTCATACTTAAGCCGTTGGATATTGGGAACTTATTTCAAGTTTTACAATTGTTTGGCAGCTTGAATTTGAAAAAAAATATCTACATGGCATTCATAATTAGCCCTGGCATAATTCTTTCTTGTGGTACTTTGTTGTTCCACTCTGAACAGATTCTCTGGCTGTCCCAGAGAAATATATCTTTGAAATGATGGATTATAGCTAGGAGCAGTGGCACAAGTGTGTAATCCCAGCTATTTGGGAGGCTGAGGCAGAAGGATCTGGGAGAGGCCAGAGACAGTATGCACAACGTAGTGAGACCCTGTCTTAGAAATAAAAATAAATAAATAAAAACAAGGGTGTTGAGGGTGTTGCTAAGTGGCAGAGTCTGAGTTCAACCACTCAGTACTTCAGAGAGAGAGTGCATGCGAGAGAGAGAGAGAGGGAGAGAGAGAAAGAGGGGAAAGGAGAAGGAAGGAAGGAAAAGAAAGAAAGAGAGAAAGACAGAGAAGGAAGGAAGAACAGTTATGGCTTGTGCCATGTAGTTGGTTAAAGAAAATCAAATGGTTGGTTCATAAACAAGAGAAACAGAGAGAAAGTGATTAATTACTGTATATCTTCATGTCACAATTCCTAAATGCCACGTAGCTACATCTAAGCAGTGGAAATATTTCTAGTAGTTAATATTCTTGTTTTCTATGTTCTAGGCATTATGGCAACATTTTGTGGCAGGGACTATTATTATCACTGTTTGCACTTTACAGAGATGATGTGTGCAAAGTCAGATACCTGATAACTTATTGCACTAAGATTTGAGTGCCAGCAGGCCCTCCCGCCCCAGTGTGCACATTCCAAACCCCTGGATACCATGTTCCCAACAGAAAGGTGATGGCTTTGACGGTGGGGGACTTCTTCATACCACATTCTTAAGCCAGAAGACTGTCTCCTTGGGTACATTTTCTGCATTAGCTCCATGGGCATGGATTAAACAGTGGACATAATGCACTAAAAATATAAACAACCAAACACGAAACTGTTTGAATATTTGCATATTAAATCTTACGGGGTAACATTTAAATTTTCAGAAGACGTTGTTAGGTGCTGTCTAGGTGGATCCAACTCATAGTGACCCTGTGCCACTGTGTCCAATGGAATTAAACACTCCCCAACACTATGCAGTGCTCAGTATTATGTCAGTGCTTTTCTGCTCTTCTTAGGGTTTTCAATGGCTGATTGTTTTGTAATTGTTTCAGGAGTGGGTTGGCAGGTACTTCTCCCATTTTTACAGTGCTGGGGATTGAGCCCAGGGCCTCAGAGTGTGTAGAGTAGCCCTCTACCAAGTGAGCTAAACCCCAACCCATTAGAAGATATGGTAGGCAATAAAATTAGCTGAATATTTAACAATCAGCCCAAGACTTACAATCAGAAGACATGCACTCATTCTCTCTCTTTTACTTGATAAATGAATGATATAGACCAATAACTTGAAAATCATTGAGTCTCAGTTCTCTCATTCATAAGAAGGGGTAATTATTTGTCATGCTATCTTGATAAGTAACTAAGAAGAATTTCTTGACATCTTTGCTTAAGACTAATGTTTTATTTAAGTGATGTATGATTTTTGCAACTAGTTGCAGTCTTTTCTGAGACTGGACTTTGGAGAATAAATGGCCTAATTCATGTAAAACTAGGCAAAGCAATATAGTAGAAAATATATGTAAGATAGTGTTTTATGCTTTGTTCACACCAAGCAAATATTTTAAAAATAGCTAAAATAATCTGTTAAAAGTATCCAGAAACTCAAAGTATTTGGCAATTGATTGTTTAATTTTTGGTAATTTTACCTAAATTGCAAATTCATCATTAATTTCTAAACCATTGTCTTTAAGCATTGTCAACAAATCATCTTAGTACTGTAAATATTGTGATACTAGTTTAAATGATTCATCATGGCCATAACATTTTAAAAATGGAGACAGTTTAAAATCTTTTTTCAAATTGTGGAATACTGGCCCATTGGAGCATGATGAAATCAATTGAGAGACCACCTTTATTTGTTCAGTACAAAACAAACAAACAAACAAAAAACAAGACAACCCAGAGTATATCACTTATAGTAGATCAAAATGTTATTTTTGTGAAATTTGCTATTTGGTTTTACACACACAGATGCATGTAACACATGTTGTTGGCCTCATGTATGTATATGTACGGGCTTATAATATAAATGTCATTTTTACCATAAATCTCAGTATTTAAAAAAGTGATTGTTTTAAGGGCCAGTTAATCTTCAGAAGGCATGTTTGTTGCTTATTTTCTCCATAAAGATGAAGGAATATTGCCAGAGTCATTATTCATGCTCAAACATGGTCTTTGCTCCCCTATTACCACTTCAAAATGTCAACACATCCTTTGCAATTATGACAGTGATTTTCCAGTGCTCACCAACCTGCTATCATGACAAGTAATTTAGAAGAATTTCTTGACATCTCTTGCTTAAGGCTAATGTTTTATTTAACTGATGTATGCTTTTTGCAACTAGCTACTGTTAGCCATCAAAGGAGACTTGGTGAATTAGAGAATGTAAAAAAAAAAGGAGGGATGAATTATTCTTTTTCTTACATGCTCTTTTCCTGGCAATTCTTGCTAATGTTAATGGATTTCAATATGCTAAAACGATCTTGTGAGAACAGTTTGGTAATTGCATAGCACATTAGGTTAACAAGACATTATGTCATCTTGAGTCTCTGAGAGGCCGATTTAAGAAGGCAAAAGTTCAAGAAAGACCTGCTCATTACAGTGAGATTTTACTGGAGATGTGTGCATGTAAACCTTCACTCAGGCACAGGCAACTGAAGGGAAGGAGATGAAATCTTAATACCAGGCCCAGCAGGCCATGTTGACATAAAGGCTATCTGGTTCCTCTCACAGATGTCAGGTAGTAGAATGAACAGAGAGTGAAAGCACACTGACTAGTTCTCTTTCATTGTGGATGTTTTAGGACATGGGGACAATGTTGCCTCTCTGACTATGTGACAGAACAGAACCTTCACCCTTTACTCTCTTCTGCCTTTAGCAAACTGGGCAGTGGATGAGTACTGGAAAAAAACGATGAGTTGAAGAAGGTGGTAATGGTGTATTTGACTTTTAAACACATCCTAATTGTACAATTGTATAAACTCTTCAATTGCTACTCCCTCCACCAAAATTCTATCCTCCTCCCCTATGTAAAATTGAGCTGAGAATAATTAAATCTAAAGCTAAAACTGAGACATGGGGAGAGATTTTTGCATGTACAAATATGGTGAAAGAAGCATTGCTATTTCTTTTAATCTCTCAGTAGTTATGTTTATGCACATGCTTAAGATCTATTGGAAGGGAAAATACGATATTTTATCTTCAAAATTAAAGAGCAGTTATCCTGCCTGCAGAAGTTTCCAGTAAATAAGATACCCTAGGCTTTGCTTTATTGCATCATTAATTAATACTTGAATGGTCATAGGGACTTATTCAGTAACCATGTATCTTGCAACACACAAGAGGCATATACTAATGAAAGTCTAAAACATACCCAGGAGTCTCTTAATGCCATATTAAAACACTTATAAATGGGACTTTAATTTAAAGTGCTGCTAAATGAAAATGAAATGTTATATTGATTATCATTCCAGATGCTCTTTAGAATATGCAGTGTGTGTATTATTCCCCCTTCAAATTATAACTTTAAAACTGACCTGGACATACTCAAATACCAGATGCAGCATGTAAGGCAATTAAACTAAATCATTTAGATTCTGTGGTATAATATTTGTACACTATGTGAAAATATTACTCTTGTATCAAGTGCCAAGATTTTTTCATTGCAAGCTGAAAACAAAAGATGCATCAAAATATTTGTCCTGTAATAATTGACTAAAATTCTCTTTTTTACTCTATGGGGAAGTTTTTATTGAGATTCAAACTGCATATTTTGTTTTGCATTAGTTTTCAAGAAAAGCACTGTATTTTCTCTTTAGTGAACTTATTTTTGCATAGCAGAAATAAAGTTTTGTTATTTTTAATTTAACTTTGTTTCCTTTTATTTTAGATTTTACTTTAGTACAATGGAAAATCATTTTTAAATAGCATGATTCAAATGATTGCATGACAGGGAGAAGCCCTCACTGTTATCTTTAAAATAATCCTGTGATGTAGTATCCCAATTTAATAGAAATGATATTAATTTTAGACAAAGTGATCAATTTTTTCCAAAAGTTGTAAAGTGCTGCCTTTATTATTCCTGATTTCTGCTTGAGTACAAGATAATTAAATAGAATTCTAAGTAGAAAGGAGCTTCAAGCATATTAATTAGTAGAAATAGAAGTCTAATACTTTTAAAGGAGGCATATATACAATTTTTAGTAAGACATGTTAAAGAAGAAAAGCCAAAAAAATGAACTACTTTTTATAAAATATTATCAACATCCTGAAAATGATCAACATTTCATATTACATCATTATTTTTATTTGAACCATTTTTATGAGTGTATAATAGAGTTAATCCATTGAATACGTGGAAACCCTATTTTTCTTTTTAGCTGTTCAAAGAGAAGTACATTTTATAACAGATGAGTGCTTCTTCAAGCCTGGTTCGCAGACCAGCTAACCAGATTCACTTAAATTATATTAAAAATATAGGCCTCTGTTTCTTATTCCAAACCTAATTAATCATCTGAGATTTGGCCACTAAGTTTTGCTATGCAGCACATTTTATTTTTTATAATAAGATATAGACACAAATGTTTATAAACATACCACCCTGGTATCAGATCTCAGAAGCTAAAAAGGATCAGGCCGGGTTGGTACTTGGTTGTGAGACTTCCTGGGAATACCAGACATTGTAGGCTTGGGAAAAGGTCCTGGCAGCCCACACCCTAAAAATAATCAGCCACTGAAAACCTTATGAATATCAGAGAAGCACTGGCCACCGTGCCAGGCATGGCATAGTGTTGGATAGTATTTTGTCTGTGGTACATAGAGTCACTGAGTTGGACCCAACTCGATGGGACCTAAAAATAAGAACAACAGAGAGATAGATGCAGGTGGTGTCCAACTCATAGCGACCCTCATAGAGTTTTCAATGGCTGATTGTTTTGGGATTGCCTCGGGAGTGGATTGCCATATCCTTCTCCCAAGATGCAGATAGAAGTATATAAATAGAGTTATGGTCACCCACATCTCCTTTGAATTACCATAAATTATCATTAAAATTTTATTCCATGTGAAAAGATACTACATAATAAACAATATTTTGTAAATAAATAAAGGAAACAGGCACATACTCTCATTCACACATATATATAAAGGGCATTCCAATGGAAGGATGTCTTTCTAGATTGATTGTTGTAAATGTTGTCCATCAAATATTAGTTAATAACAACTATTTCCTCTGGAAAATAACTTTGGAAGTGCAAACAATTTTGTTTCTGCCACTTTTACCTGTGACTTTTAAGTAATCTAACAAATAGCTATTGTATACCCCTATTTGGGTGGTGGTGAGGTTTAGCTCAGTTGGTAGAGTGCTGCTCCCAGTTTTGGAGGACCTGGGTTTGTTACCCAGAACCACAAAAATGGGAGAAGGATGTGGCAGTCCACACTCACAAGCCTATAACAATCAGCCATTGAAAACCCTATGAGGGTCAGTATGAGTCAGACACGACTTGAAGGCACCAAACAACAACAACAACCAAACAATATCATTTATTTTTCTTAGAGAAAAAATTTGACAAAGTTATGAGTGGTAATAGAAGTATTTTTGAGGGATGATAATCTGCTTTGCACTCTAGAGAATAAGTATAAAAGCACTGGACAAATGAGTTGATCAGCTAAATGATATAGGCATGGATGTAAATGTAGGTCAGTCGAATGGAAGATAAATCATTACATGTAATTTCCAACCTTTGGGAAAATATTCAGAGGAACAACAAGAAAAGGAAGTTTCAAATAATTTTGTTGTTAGGTGCTAACCAGTCAGTGTCCAACTCATAGCAACTCTATGTACAACAGGTGAAACACCATTGTCAATGCTTCTCTGCTATTCATAGAATTTTCAATGTTGATTTTTAGGAATGGGTTGCCAGGTCCTTCTTCTAAGCCTACAGCACCTGGTGTTCCCAGGCAGTCTTCCCTCCAAGTACTAACCAGGCCCAACTCTGCTTAGCTTCCAATATCTGGTGGGATCGGACACCACAGTTCTATGGCTACAGGCCACATTTAGACATTCTATATTTCTTAAAAATTAAGTATTTAGCTAGCTGTGGTAATATAAGCCTAAAATCCAAGCACTCGAGAAACTAAGGCAGGAAGATAGTTCAAAGCCAGCCTGGGCTACCTAACAAGACTGCCATAAATAAATAATTGAATAAATAATAAATAAAATTAAAAAAATATGTGTGTGTGTGTGTGTGTGTGTGTGTGTTTTAACTACAAGATTTTAAAAAGCAATTAACAAGCCAATGTACAGTGAATTCCTTGGAGGCAATAGTATAGTTCACTGTCTCCTGAGCATATTGTGCAATAGAACATTTCTACAGAGGTATCTGATGTAGCTGGTACAAAGTTTAGAAAAATCTGAATTTGAGAATATACAAGCCTTACTAAACCACATAATTATTTCTATCCTAGTTAACATTGCTCTTTCTAGAGAATTAATGAATTGTGGATGACTTGAGTATGGCTCCTTGTAAGAGTTTTAATCCTTAACTTGTATCCCAGGGTCAAAAGAGACCCCCCAGTGGGTGCTGACATGGGGTGTTGTAGCACTTACTTAAGCACAGATATGTGCATTGTGTGGTCATAGGTGACCCCAGAATCACAGTATCAGTTAAGGGTTAAAACTTCCAACTTCTTCCTTTGGCCGAAAGGCATATCTATGATCTTTTTTGCTATTGTTGTTGTTGTTGTTAGGTGCCATCGAGTCGGTATCTGACTCATAGTGACCCTCATAGGGTTTTCAATGGCTGACTGTTTCAGGATTGCCTTGGGAGTGGATTGCCAGGTCCTTCTCCCATTTTTGCGGTGCTGGGAATTGAACTCAGGACCTCAGCGACTGCAGCACAGTGCTCTACCCACTGAGCTAAATCCCAGCCCCCCCTTTTTTTGCTATAGGCATGATCAATGCTTTTATGTGACTTTGAACATGATATAATAATCCATGAACCCTCAAATGCAGTAGGACAAAAGGAAGCAATTCTGTTGCTGTGAGGTGCCGTCAAGTCAGGTCTGACTCATAGCAACCCTCTTACAGTTTTCAATAGCTGATTGTTTTGGGAGTGGTTTGCCAGGTCTTTCTCCTGTATCATGTTGTTGATGTTAAGTACTGTCCAGTCTGGTCTGACTCATAGAAACCCTCTTAAGGGCCCTCAAATATAATAGGAAAGAAAGAAGAGATGGCTGTTTTATTCGTTATTAATTATACCTCTGGTGATCTCATGCCTTCCCATCTTTGCCATTTTTGTGGATTTTGATACATTCCATCTATTGAGAATGCAACTCTCTGTGTCTTTGAACTAACACAGATCACATGGACCCTGATTAGTACTTTTACAACTTCTCGGACTACACTGTTCACCTGCCCCTTTGAAATTTTATGGCCTAATGAGAGCTCTTCACTGTCTGATTTCTATGCATGACTTAAAGACAGACCACAATGGGAACTTTAGCTCAACCAACTCATACTACAACAAAGAAAATATGTTACTTTTTGTTAACCCCTGTCCACAATACTTTGCATTATAACAGTAGCTCCTTAAAACATTTTTGATTTCTGATTATTCCCCAGTCATGAATTCTCTAGAGTTGTGCTTTCTACCTTGTGCTTAGGACATGACAGACCGTTGGAGGAGACTGAGGTAGCCTTCTCCCTCATTTAAACATTCATAGGCATAGGACTACACCAAAAATTCTGAGTCAGTAAACTACCTCTGAGCAGTACTAGTGTATTAATAGGAGTATCTCTGTATTTTAGTGTTTAACTTTGCAGTTTTTTTCTAACACAGAATGTCCTCAGTACCTTTCTGTTAAAAGAATGATTAGAAAATACAGATAAATGAATTGGACACAATGGTTAGAATAAATTATATAATCAGGGCTGGTTGTCAATTTTACAATTGTATTTTTTGGTTAAAAAGGTTGTTTTTACTATGGAGAACATGATTAAACCTCATCAATTTCTGTATCTGTTTATTATGATTTGGCAGTGTAACTTGTGCATCACTAGATATTTTATACTTTCAATAATTAGCTGATAGCTTTCTACTTCTCATCTGGTACTTTGCCATGAGTATACAATAGTTATTTTAGCCACTACTGAAGTATTTTAAATACTCTGCTGTTTAATCATAGTGATTATCCTATCTGCGGAAGTTTCCAATGACAGAGCTTCAGGATGACTGGCTGCCAATAATGAATAAAGTTTCTCCTGACATTAGTGTGAGTAACAAGTGGGAGTCCTTTCGTATTTCCTTTGCCTTGCCTTGCCAAGTCTCAAAACTCTTAAGCAACCTACCCATTAGCTGACATTTGACTTGATGAAACAATCATTGTTTTGTTGGTTGTGGCTCTGTTAGAGAAAAAGAAATACATTATCAAACAGACTGTCAGCTTAGATGAATTTCTTTGTGTACTTTTGTTTGTTATAGAATCAACTGGAAATTTAGTATCCTTTTCTTATTCTACTTACCTTAGAATATAGTACAATAAATAAGCTCATTTCTCACACATGGAATTTCTATTTCCTGCTTTGTTTTTTATAGAGAGAAACTTTTAGCACAGACTATACAGAGTCCTAAAGCATGGCAAAACATATGGTGGACATACTATATCAAATTTTATATACATTTACATGAAAAAATTTGAATATATGACATAAAAATGGAAAGGAAATATACTATCAGTCTGGTTTCTTTCAAGAAGTGGGCACTAGGAAATAATTCATTAGTTTTTTGGATAAATTTGCCAGGGAACATTAGGGAAGATTATGGTGTGAAATTGTGAAATGTAAGATTTAGGAATGTACATTTTCTTAGGGAAATTTGTACAATTAAAAGCCGGCGCTTAATAGATGGTGGTATATAATTGTCCTAAATTGTTTTATTCCAAGGGGGAAAAAGTCGCATTTTTCTCACACTGAAACAGGAGGCTTGGAGGTAATCCAGAATATGATTAAAAAAAAAAAAACTTAGTTTCAGAGACTTCATTATTGTAGTGGAAGAGTACTACTAGACCCAGGGTTGCAAGTTTTTTTGTATATGATATTAAGCCCTGTGATATAATTTCCTCATCTTTTGGTAAGGCAGCAAATAAAAATTATTGTCTATTATGTTCTAGGATTTCTATTAGATAATTAAAATAAGTCATATTATTTAGTTCTTCCTCCAAGTCAAAGAGATATTTATTTTAACTCTTTTGCAGATTAGGGCACAAAATTTGAAGATAAAAATCATAATGCATAATGTTGTAATGCCTGCAGCCCTAACACTGTCGCCTCTTATCCTGTCAGATCTCGGAAGCTAAGCAGGGTCAGGCCTGGTTAGTACCGGGATAGGAGACTGCCTGGAAACACCAGATACTGTAGGCTTGGGAGAAGGACCTGACAACCCTCTCCCCAAAATCAATTCCTGCCATTGAAAATTCTATGAATAGCACAGAAGCACTGACAATAGTGTTTCCCCTGTTGTACATAGGATCACTATGAGTTGGATACCAACTCGAGGGCACCTAACAACAACAATGTTCTAACACCAGTGAATGGTGGGTCTTTGATTTAAATCTAAATACAAAGAGAGTGTTCTTTCTATAAACTCTGCAGTTATATATCCAGATGTCTGTAAGAGAACTTTCTTTTCAACGAATGGAATAATCTATTTACTTGATATAATAAATTGATATAATTTAATTTCTTGAAGACTCTGGCTTAACCAAGAAATATGATAAATTAATGTAGAGTAAAAATATTTTGAAGTGACTATGATATGCCTGACAGGATAATAAAATAACAAAAAGACAACTTCAATGTAAAACAATATGTAGATAATTAAACAAATTATGCTAAATCTATATATTTTTGAAATTGTGTTTAATATATTTTTTTGCATATGGAAGTGTGTTCTGCAGCTAAAGAGAAAATAATGCCAAGCATGGGGGGGTCTTAATCATTTAATAATTATTTTATCACTTAATGGCAGGGTTATGAGACATATTTTCTTCATTTTACTTATGATCATAGATATTTTATTAAGAGAGTAAAACAAAACCTGGAAGTATTCCACATATCCTAAATCTTCTAACATGTCAATAACATCTTTCAGAAAATGAATGGGAAAGATTGACATAAACCTAACTAGAGTCTGTCTCTAATGAATTTGAAAACCCACATAATTGTCATGAATTACTTTAAAATAAAATGAAGTGTTTCACATAGTCTGAATGTTAATTGAACCCAGAATGAAAACTTTAATTTTTTAATATCTTCTCCCATAAAATAATTGTTTCTGAATAGCAATTACAATTTTATTGGAACACACATGATGTATTTGTGGGATTTAAACTTTTAAGTTTATCTAAAACTAATAGTAACTATGCTAATTCCAGTGTTCTAACAGAGAAGGTAGGTACATATTGCTAATCTTTGAGGTGTTTCTCTGATTTTAGTAATTTCATGTCTATTCTTACATGGCCATTTTAGGTTTGTTTACAATTAATGTTTTCCCAATTATATGAGGACAAATACTTCATTTTTCTCCCATTATTAGTAAATGATGATGGAGTATAGAGCAATACAGCAAATGCTTTTTCCATTATGCACCCTTTACATCACTTCTAGCAACACTTTCATTGAACCACAAAGTTTATGGAACCTTATGGGTGGTTTGTAGTTAAACTCTGATACATGTTTGGGTTATCTTCCTCCATTTTTACAATGTAATCATGAAGTTGTGCTGTTTACATGAGATTGACCTCTCAGCATCATCCCTCCACATTGACCCTCCTCCCCATCCCATCCTCTCCAATCTTCCCTTCCCTCAGCTAGACCCCTCCCTCTTTCTTTCCACATCTTAAATTGTCCCTTCTATGCTAAGTTTAATTGTGCATTTTTTATATTTCAATTTGTGGAAATACTTCATTATTAATAAGTGAACATAAATATTCCTTTAGGAACAATGGAAGAAACTATAAGCTCTGTTGGTTGTGTAATTTTTTTAACTAATACCAAGTTTCTTATTATATTCAGTTGCTATTATATCTACTGTATGTAATATAGTGTAATTTCTGTAACCTAATGCCATAAGTGCCTGCATCCGCACCACTGTGGTGTCCAATCCCATCAGATCTCGGAAGGTAAGCAGGGTCGGGCCTGGTTAGTACTTGGATGGGAGAACACTTGGGAACACGAGGTGCACGTAGGCTTGGGAGAAGAACCTGGCAGCCCACTCCCAAAAATCAATATGCCGTTGAAAACACATAGTGTTTCATCTGTTGTATGTAGGGTTGCTATGTGCTGGACATGGTCTCGGCAGCACTTAACAACAGCAGCAAATACCAGAAGCATAAAGCAGCCTTCTATTTACTCTATTTTTGAGAGATCATTTCTTTTAAAAGTGCAATAGTAGGTCACCTATTTTGATACAAATTACCTTGAGTTAAGTGCTGCAGTGGAAAAAACAAAATCTTTGTTACTTTCCACCAGTTTATGAGTTATATTAAATAATCATATTCCAAATAAGTCCCAAAATATTACTTTCTGATATGAATCTGTATATATGTTAAAGTCACACATTTGATAGTATCTTCTTTCTAAATGGTATTACTACATCACAACAGAAGTCTAAGCAGACATTGAGACATTGTAATTTTCAGGTCATTTTCTCAGTCTAACCACAACGTGGAGCTGTAATGTAAATGAATCAGATCCCGAGCTCTGAGATAGTTTGCTGAGTCTTTGTTTAGCACAGTTGGTAGAGCGCCGCTCTGCGGTCTCTGAGGTCCCGAGTTTGATCCCCAGCACTGCAAAAAATGGGAAAAGGGCATGGCAATCCACTCCCGAGGCAATCCTGAAACAATCAGCCACTGAAAACCCTGTGAGGGTTGCTATGAGTTGGACATGACATGATTGCACTTAACAACAACAAGTGAAACAAAACTTGGTAGACAGACTGTGAGTAAAGTAGAGGGTCAGTACCTAAAAGTGGGCTTTAGGTTGAATTGGGAAGGTTTATACTTTGAATGAAAAAAATACTTATGACTCTGTTACCTAAGATTAAATGTGGCAGCACAGGTTTACAATAACAGCTGTAGAAGTCCAGATTTTAGATACAAAAATGTCTTCATTTTCAAGTTTATTAAATCTTCCTATTTATGGCTGGGCACAGTGGCTCATACCTCTAATTCCAGCAACTGGGGAGGTAGGACAGGAGGATCACAGGTTCAATCCCAGAGGCAGCTCAGGTAATTTAGTGAGACCCTTTCTCAAGATAAAAAAAAAAAAAATTAAAAATGGGCTGGGGAAGCAGTTCAGTGGTAGAGCACTTACAAAGTACAGCCAAGAATAAAAATCTTACTATTCAAATGGGTTTTGTGAAACTAAAGGATAAGAGAAAACTGCTAGGAAAATGAAAAAAATAATAGAGAAACCCAAAATATGATTTATAAGAAAAATAGTTATGAAGCACTTCAATGCACTAGCTAATTTTCACTTTGTAACAAATTTGTGATTGTGATGTGACTAGAACACAACAGTACTCATGTTTTCCAAATAGGGAAACAAACACTCGGTAAATAACTTGCCCAAATTTCAATCTCCTAATAGAATTAACATTTAGGTACATTTTTTTTTTTGTGTGTGTGTGTGTCTGTTATTCAGTACTCTATAATTTTTTGTGTTGCTTGTGTTCCTATTCTGTATTTATTTTGTCCTTTCAGCATTACAATTCTGTTCACCAGTGGATAAGAGAGGACAGCTTTCTTACTGTCTGCTAATCCTATATTATCAGTCATTTAATTGTTAGAATAACATTAATGCCAATAGAAAAAATAAAGACTGTGGTTGAAAAGTCCAAAAGCTCTTGCATTTAGTCCTTCTATCCCAGTTTTTGAAAGTTGGTAAAAAAAAAAATCTTGGTACCTCTGTATTACTTTCCAGAAACACAAAGCACAAATGGAGTTCATATTCATTGTCTTTCATGTGTATTTTATCTCTGAAAATTATATTCGTGCAGTTTAAATCAATGTGTGACATACCAGCTACATTCCTGGGACTTGAAGCATCAATTTTTGAGTGAGGCATTTCAAATTTCAGACATATAATATTTGTTCTTAGACCTGAAAACATTCTTACACTTGCGACCTCTTATAGTTTGTGCAGGTCTGTTTTGATTCTTTTGCAGTTCCTTGCTAAACTTCGAAAGGGAATGTTGGATACAGATGAAACAGGGTTTTTATGGGCATGTTTATTTTTATAATTTGTATTTTTGTGCTAGGACCAGGAAGCCGTTTTACCCCCACTTTGGATTACTTTGATGCACCTGTTAGGATCCAGCTGAAAGTGCTCTTGCTTCTTGGGAGCTCAGAGAGGAGCTTTGTACCTTTGAAATTTTCATTAGCTCTTGACTGTCTGCCAAGATTTCGGCTGCTGTGGTGCAGTACAGAGGCGGCCATGCATTGGGCTGCCAAGTCCCAAACTCTTGTTTAGCCTGACAGCGAGAAACCTCCAGACCTCAGCACAGCAAAGCGCATTTGCAGAACAGAAGTGTATTCTTTCACTGGGTCGTTGGTGCCATGGTCAAGTTGGTCCTAGGCAAAGTGGAAGCTGGTAGGGTCAATATCAGATGGGTCCTTACATGTGTTTTCCAAGTCAGGGGTATGTGGATTGGGATGAAGTTTCTCAAGTATTGACTGGAATGGGACTATTTAGAAAAGGTGCCAGGTACTGATCTTCTCCTAATTTGTCCCAGTATGTGATCTTTTTGTGAAAGAAAGTTCAGATTGGAAATAATGTAATTACCTTGTTGTTAGGTGCCAGCAAGTCAAGACCAACTCATAGCAACCCTCACAGTGTTTTCAATGGCTGCTTGTTTTTCTGGATTGCTTCAGGAGTGGATTGCCACATCCTTCTCCTGCTTTTTATGGTGCTGGGGATCGAACCTGAGTCCTCAGACAGTGTGGAGCAGCACTCTACAAACCAAGCACTGTAATTAACTTAGAAAACCAAATAAAAATAAGTTGAACTTTCTTTTTCCAGTACGTGGAGGTTAAATCCAGAGCCTCATACATACTTTGCAAGTGCTCTACCACTAGGCTGCACTCCAAACCCAGTTTTATTTTTTGAGTCAGGGTCTCTTTAAGCTACCCAGGCTGCCTTTGGCTTCACCTCCCAAGTCAGTAGGATTACAAGTTTGGGTCACCACAAACCTGTTGAACGTTTTTTAAGACTTAGATAATTTAGCACTTAAAATAGCTTCTCCCCTCAAAAGTTGAATACTATGTGTGTGTACATGATTTATAATAAGCTAATCAATATTTAGGGGGTTGGATTTAGCTCAGTTGGTTGAGCACTGCTCTGCAATCTCTGAGATCCTGAGCTCAATTCCTAGCACCACAAAAATGGGAGAAGGATGTGGCAATCCACTCCTGAAGCAATCCCAAAACAATCAGCCTTTGAAAACTCTATGAGGGTTGCTGTGAGTCGGACATGACTCCACAGCACCTAACAACATCAACAACAATAATCAATATTTAGGCTAGTGATTTTAGATTATCTTAGCTGAAAATTTCAATATACCTTTTAGGTATATATTTAGGTGTATTTAGGTATATATTAGACACATGAATACTCTTGAAATTCTACCATATATGTCTATATTTATATGTACCTCTTTTTATGTCCCTTTCTGTAAATGTAGATGTATATCCACATCCATCTAGCCAGCTCCCATTTATAGGCTTTGCAAATTGTTTCAACACTGTATGCAAAACAAAGGAATCTGACACCATAATAGTCAGTGTTTTCACAAAAAATGACATAAAAAGTCATTTACAAGTTCTTGGGATGCAATAGTTTTGATTGCTTATGCCCTAATGCCACTCGTTTTGTTGATTGTATGACATTATGCATGAGGATGTCACTTACCTAGGATCTAGGTTTTGCTGTGGCATGCATTTGGAAGATTTTAAAAATACTGTCATTATTTGCCTTATAATTTCTTCTTTTTTTTTTTTTTTTTTTTTTTTTTTTTTTTTTTTTTTTTTTTTTTTTTTTTTTTTTTTTTTTTTTTTTTTTTTTTTTTTTTTGGTACTGGGGGTTGAACTCAAGGGCCTTGCACCTGCATGCTTTGCAAGTGCTGGACCACTGAGCTGTGCCCCCAGCCCATTATTGTTTTATTTTTTGAGACAGGGTCTTGCTAAATTACACAGATTGCCTCTGGTTTCAAACTTGCGATCCTCCCGCCTCTGCCTCCCAAGCTGCTGGGATTACAGGCATGTGCCACTGCACTTGGTGCCACTTGCCTTATAATTTCTTAAAGAACTGTTTAAAGCAGGTTGTATACATAGAAATTAATAACTGTTTTCAATGATAACTTAAAAAGATCAGCACAAATAAACCTGCAATAGAATGACTAAAAAGGCACAATCATTGTTAAAGAAGGCGCTCACAGTACCCTACCACATGCACTCCTCTTGGTGTGTAAGAGAGGAAAAGCAAAGCCTACTTACTCCTCTATATTTCTTCCTTGCTTTGAGTTCTTCTAATATTTCTACTTTTATAACATTGTATGCACAACATTTGGTACAGATGGTGTAATCGGTAGTGTGGTAGCTTCACAGGCATATAAATCATCTGAACAAAAATAGTGAAAACCCAGGTCTGAGGATGCCTCAGTGAGCACACGTGATGTGTCTGGCCTCTAGCTGCAGTCAGTGTGGTGACCAGCTGGGCTTCAGCTCCAGCAATACCAGTGATACCTCTACAGCCTACTGGGGAGACCCAGTTTCCCACTCAAAACTAAAACAGTGCCTCCTCCTAGGCCTGTGACACAGAAATGTGTTTTTTTAATGAGTTCAGAAGGATTTCTTTTCCCTAAAGGCAAAGAGTAATTCAAAGGAGACTTTCTTTTACTTTTCTTCCTTCTCTTCCACTACTACTTTTTTCTCATCCCACTCCTCCTCCCACTTCCTCTATTTCCTCTGGCACATCATGAAATACTTGTTAAATACTTATTTATGTTAAGATAGCATGGAATGTAACACATTGCCCCATTTCTAGGGAAGCTTACCTAGCTAAATAGTGTTACAAAATATAAGTACTGTTGTCTTCAGAGAAATGAGAGTGAGATATTAAGAAGGGCTAAGTTAGCAACAAAATAGTAAATATTTAATGATGATTTACTATGTGTTTATTTATTTGCCTATTGATTACACTGTCTTCCAGCATGCATCCTTCTGCTATTGTAAGCTCTTTGTGGGCAAGGACTGTTTGTCTTGTTCAAACTTGTATGCCTTCTACCTGTGACACTCAAGATGGCCATTGGAAGTGTTGTAAGTGGTGAGTACATAAATGAATGGCTATCAGAGAATTGTAGGATATGTTTCTTTCTTTCAGTGATACTGATATTCCAAAGGGAAACCATCACATGTAAAGTGTGATGGACTTAGTTTGTGGATGGGAAACGGTAAACTCCACTGGGGTCACTCATTGTCCATTCCTATTCTGTCTGCTTAAGTAAAGGATTAATTATCCAGCATTGAAATCAAAGGATGAATAATTAACTACTTAATTACTTATCTGTCTTCATCCCACCAGCCAGCTGTTTCCTAGATCTTATTTAATTACAGTTTTTATACATAGTGTGTCTTTGTAAGTAAAATATCCAGTGCAGTGGAGCTCAGTAATCAGTGTGTAACAATGTGTATTTTAAAGTTACATGGATTGGAAGACACTTTATATGACAGCCTAGAAAACTGAGAACATCAGATACTTTTGACCTTTTCTAAAGCTGCAGAACATTTTCCCGGGAATTTTTGGTTGTGATAGGATGGGAAAAGGGTTAGCCTTGAAGTCAGCAGTCATGCATTTGAATCTTCAACCTACCACTTGGTAGCAGTGAGGCTTTGGTGAGAGAATTAACCTGGGTGTGACTCAGTTAAAACTTGTTTCACAAGTTTTAGAGAAGGTGTTAAAGGAGAGAATGATGACAAGTATATGCACTCTGGAAATATATATTTTTCTTTCCCAATCTTTATAGTATAAATAATGTTTGTCTTGGAAGTCAATCACACAATTTAGATAGTTGTTAAGTTTGAATTATTTTATGGGTGTTAATTTTGAATTTTGGGTTGATTTTAAACATTTTGTGAGAAAGTCAGTATCATACCCATATGGTATTTTATTTTGTGATTTCTCCAAAACAAAAAGGTATAATGCCAACTCTTAATACATATTGTCCTATCTTTAGGCATAGTGTTTGAACTCTTTTGGATTATAAATAAATTCTGTAGATATTTTCATGGTATCTAACTAGAATGAATTGTTTGCCATTTATTGAAGTCCAAAAAGAAATGTTACAAAATGTAAAGAATCGGATAAGAACTACATCTTTTACAATCCTTCCTTATAGCATTTATTTTGAGTTCTTTCAAAGATCTAGTGGAAATGTGCTGTCATGTCTGTAGATGGCATCCTTGCACCAGATGGAGGAAGACAGTAATTAAGAATGCAAGATCTTTCCCAGAACAGTCAACCTCTCAGTATCAAGTGCATGCTTAAGAACCCATGATATTGGTTTTTGGGATTGGGAAATGATAGGTGGGAAGTTGATATGCATTTCGGGAAAAAATGTGGAAAGTCAAATACAACTTGCTGGGTTTTATAGTAATTGTGTTAATTTTTTTAAAATCAAGATAAAATGCTTTGCCTTTATTTTCTGAAGATATTCAATTAAACTACAAAGGACCACAAGTAATGGGTTTTAAATCAATAAATATCAGTCTTACCTCATGCTAAAATAAAATGCTGCAGTTTTCTCCATTCATTCAACATACCTTATATGACAAAGAACATTTTACATGTTTATTTTCATATGGCTTATCTTTCCACTCTGACTTACATTAAACCATTCACTTTTTCTTTACTAATTTGTGATTGGATCTTTGATTCTAATCCTGGCCAGGGTACTAATATTTTATTATTTACATATATTTTTGTGGATTAGGAATCAGGAAATTTGAAGATGTTTCTTATGAACTGATTATTGGAATAAATTACTGGAATAAATTACACAATCATGCCCTGCAAACTAGCATTACTTAAAACAAGTAATATACTACATGTGCCAGTTGTAATTTTTTATTCTGAATTATAGTAAGTGGAGTGCAATCTGAAGACAAGTACCACTTTCTTTCCTTCTAAGAACTAGCTGGGCACATTCCTATAATCCCTGCAGGTTAGGAGGCTGAGGCAGGAGGATTGTGAGTTCAAAGCCTAAAGCACCCTGTGTAACTTAGATCCTGTCTCAAAACAAATATAAAAATAAAAATAGGCTAGGGATGCTTGCTGAAAGTGAAGAGAATTTAAAACATTTACTGATGAAGATTAAAGAACATAACTTTCAGTATGAATTGCGACTAAACATCAACAAAACAAAAATTCTTACAATTGGGTCAGCATGCAACTTCACAATAAATGGAGAAAAGATTGAGGTTGTCCACGATTTTGCTTTACTTGGCTCTACAATCAACACCCATGGAAGCAGCAGTCAGGAAATCAAAAGACACATTGCTTTGGGAAAAGCTGTGGCAAAAGATCTCTTTAGAATATTGGAAAGTAAAGATGTCTCATTGAAGATGAAGGTGTGCCTGACTCATGCAATGGCATTTTTAGTCACATCGTGTTGTAAAAGCTGGACATTAAATAAGAGAGATAGGAGAAGAATTGATGTTTTTGAATCGTGGTATTGTAGATGATTATTGAATATACCATGGACTGCCAAAAGAACCAACAGATCTCTCCTAGAAGAAGTGCATCCAGAGTGCTCCTTGGAAGCAAGAGTGGCTAGACTGTTAGACTGTATCTTAAGTATTTTGGACATGTTGTCAGGAGGGACCAATCCCTAGAGAAGGACATCATATTTGGGAGAGTGGCATGTCAACAGCAAAACAAAACAAAACAAAACAAAACAAAAAAACAAAAAAGGAAACCCCTCCACCAGATGGATTGACACAGTGTCTGCAACCATGGGCTTAAAGATAAATAAGATCATAAGATTGTGTGGCTGGCACAGAATTGCAGAGTGTTTCCTTCTACTGTACATAGGGTCACTATGAGTCAGACTCGACTGGATAGCACCTAATAACAATAGGGGTACAGCTCATTGGTAGAATCCCCTGGGTGCAATCCTCCAGAGCCACAAGAGAAAAAAGAACTATATAAATTATTTGTTCATTATTTCTTAGTGGTATATGCCTATGACTGCTTCTCCATATTTCTTTTCATCAAATCATACTGAGACAAAATATTGCATTAGTTTTCATAGTTAACAACAAATAACACTCAAACTTTTATCTTTCTAATTGTTGTGAACAATAATACTTAGTATGTGTAGCTGACATTATTAAAATGACCAATTTATGTAATTATTTAAAACTACCATTATGTAAATATAGTACTCTTCAGATTATTTAAGTATGCTGTTTTTGTTTGGTGGCATTGAGTTGGATCTGACTCATAGTGACCCTATGTACAACAGAATGAAACACTACCCAACACTCTGCCATACTGAAGTCTTTTTATGTTTGAGCCCATTGTTGCATCCATTCTACTTCTTCTCAGCAAAAGCAGGTCCCAGGGGCTTTACTCCATTCCCATCATTAAGGTCGACTCTATTTTAAGGAGGCAGCTCTTCCTTAGTCATCTCTTAAATGCCTTCCAGCCTGGGGGGCTCATTCTTCTGCACTATATTTGACAGTGCTTCTCTGCTATTCATAGAGTTCTCCATAGCCACTTGTTTTGGGAGTGGGCTCTTTCTATCTAATCTGGCTTAGTCTACAAGCTCAGTTGAAACCTGACTACCATGAGTAGCCCTGCTGCTATCTGAAATATCAGTGGCACAGCAACATGCAATCCCCCGCAGCACGACCAGCCAATGGACACAGCTTTTGTATAAAGAAGGCATTTTCTTTGCATAGTTTTCTTTTGTTCCCATTACTATACCTAAACACCTGAGTTTATTAACTTACTAAAAGGAAATGGTTGGAGCTTCCAGCCCATAATCAGTTGTCGCTATGGTTCTTAGACTTTAGAGCAGCACATCATGGTAGAAATGTGTGGAAAAGTAAGATAGCTTACCTCAGGATGAGGAAGCATAGGTGGAAGAAGAAGATACTAGGATTCCACAATACACTTAACACTTCCCTAAGGACCATCCACTAAAGGTTCCACCACCTCCCAGTAGTACCACTCTGGGGGCCAGTCCTTTAACACGAGGACATTCAGTGTCAAAACTGTAGTGGATACTCAATGGGTAAAAATAAGTAAGCTGCTGTGTCTCATTAGCCTGGTTAAAGTATCTGTGGTAAAACAAAGTATTGACTAAAAGTAATTTTATCATAATCAAATACTAAGTACTATCCTAGGCCTTTTAGATACAAAACTGGGAAAGATATCACACCCTTTAGAGGTAATGATTCTGTATAGGAAGCAGTAACATAAACACATAATAAGTCAAAGCTAGCATTGTAAGCTATATAAGTGTATAGATAAGTATATAGTGTAAGCATACATACATACATAAGTATTGATAAGTATGTTATAGAAGCATTTGAAGATATATGAGTATATAGATAAGTAGAAAGTATAAGCATTGTAAGATATATAAGTGTTTTGGAGACAAAGAAGACGAAATTGAGTTTGAGTGAGTTGGTCAGGCTTCCAGTGTTGGAACTAAGTTCTAATGACAGCCATTGAAAGATTTCATTTTTATTTATATTTTTTCAGTTAAATGTTACATACAGTGTAAAAGAAATGTTCAACATTGAAAATACATATAAAGTGAACATTATGTAAACATTCGGAGACAGAATAGTGAAACATCCTCACCTAGAAGCATGAGCCTCTTCTCAGATTCCAAAGCTGTTTCCTCCCAGATGTAACCAAAGTCTTGACTTAACTGATAAACACACACACACACACACACACACACACACACACACACACACACACACCCCACACACCCCATACACACATTTTACCCATACTGTATGCTTCCAATGTCTGCTGCTGTGCCACTATGGCATCAGATCCTGTCAGATCTTGGAAGCTAAGCAGGGTTGGGCCTGGTTAGTACTTGGATGGAAGACTGACTGGGAACACCAGGTGCTATAGGCATGGGAGAAAGACCCAGCAACTCCCCAAAAACAGCCATTGAAAATGCTATGAATAGCAGAGAAGCACTAATGGTAGTGTTTCCCTTGTACATATGGTTGCTATGAGTTGGACACTGACTTGACAGCACTGAACAATATCAGCATGTGCTTCCTTGGCTGGGGTTTAGCTCATTTGGTAAAGTGCTGCTCCACATTCTCTGATGCCCTTGGTTTGATCCCCAGCACTGCAAAAAACAGAGAAAGACATGGCAATCCACTCCTGAAGTAATCCTGAAAAACAATCAGCCATTGAGAACCCTGTAAGAGCCACTGTGAGTTGGACCTTACTCAGTGGCACATAACAAAAATACCTGCTTCCTTGAATAACAGAGTTTTGCATATTTTAGAACAAGCATCATAGCATATGTATTACTTTGTCTTTGGCATTAGATGCTCAATATCTTGTTTGCCAAAATCCGTGTATGTTCTTGTGTGTAGCTATACCTTTTTCATTTGAATTTCTGAATATTTTGTATGTGTATTGCAATTTGTTGATCTATCCTTTTGTTTATGGACATTTGAATATTTCCATGTTGAGGGTATTAAGAGCAATATTGCCAAGAGCTGTTGGTATATATGTATTGCTGCACATGTCTGTGATTCCCTACAGTGTACACTGAGGAGTGAAACTACTTGGTCAAATAATTTGCCTATTCTCAGATTTACTAGATAATGTCATGCTGCTTTCAACATATTTGTATCAATGTATACCTCCACCAGCATATCCTTACCAACATAGTGTTGCTAGACTTTAACATCATTACTAAGTTTGTACTTGTATTGTACTTGTTTTAATTTACATTTTAATCATTAGTAATGTCACTGTTCATTTGTGGTATCTTTTTGTAAAGCATTTATTCAAGTATTTTGCCAGGTTTTCATTTAGGTAGTCTTGTGTTTTTCTTAGAACTTGTAGACTTTTTATCTTTCTTTTTTTTTTTTTTTTTTTTGGTGGCCGTAGTGTTAGGTTTGTTTTTCTACTTCCTATGTAGTTATATTTCTAAAAGTGTTTTTTCATGCTGTGGTTTATTACTTTGCTAACCTTATGGTCTCTTTTGATGCACAAATGTTCTTAAAATTAATATAGTAGAACATATCATTTACTCCATGATTTGTATTTTCTTGGGCTTTAAATATTAGTTATTTACCCCAGGAAATAAAAATGTGCTCTTAAGCAATTTTTTGACATATTCCTGCTACACAGTGATCATGAAACAGGGAAAAGTTCATTGTTGAAAGAGGATAAACGTTATAATCACAGTTAATTCAAACTTAGAATGTTCCTACACTCAATGAAAACCACCTGCCTAACATTTTGGACTAGGCATCTCTCTCAAATATAAAAAAATTTTGGAAGGTTTATGTTAAAACCCATGTATTAAACCAAAAATCCTCTTCAGTTTAATTTATAACATTCCCCTGAGTCTATGACATTTTCTTAGTGTTGTTAGCATTCTGGAATTATTTATTTAAACCCACATATAATGTGTTAAATGTTTACATTCTGACATCTACTAAACAATGTAGAGATATTGTCAGTATTGTAGGAAGATAAAGGAAGAAAACTGAGAAGGAAGATGATGAATCGACAAGTGAGGTAGTAATGGAAGAAGAAACAGCATTTACTACTGGGTTTGCAGAAGTATGAATAAGAGCTGAGAAAATGTGTCCTATCACCCAGTCAGTCCTTTGGGATATTTACTTGAAAACTTTATAACAGTGCTTGAAAATATCTATCATATAGAACTCCCACATATTCAGAAGTCCACTTACCACAGCTTATGTCTGAATGTAAGACAAAATCATATTTTAACAAAATATGTCCTTTTCATTAGTTTGATGCTCCAAAGATACCAATTGTGACACAAAAGACCTCTCATAACCAATCTTAGAGTACAATGACCTAAAAGCATACTAAATGGATGTACCACTACAATTTAGTCAAAGAATTGTTAGATGATGTCCTAGGTACACCTTAGGTGTTTGAGGCAAAGCTGAGACTAGAACCAGTTTCTTCTTACTACTGATCAAGAACCTCCCATCCTTATATCTCTTTTATTTTTTTTAACTTGAAATGATGGTTCATTGTTATCTGTAATGTTTTATTAATCTCTTAAAAATTATGACCCCAACTACATGAAGTATCATAAATTGCATAAAACTACATTCTAGCACAAAAGAGTACTTTTGAGTACTTTTAAGTAAAATCCAATGTCATAATTACTCTTTGTCCATTATCATTTGTGTAATGATATCTCCATCCCTTATTTAATTGCTGTTTCATTTCTGTTTAGTCAGTTTTTCCAATACCTCTAGAAGTAAAGTTTAAACTCTTAAATATAATACCTGAAATTTGCAAATCTAAAACCCTTTCCCTAATAGCTGAATCACTTTGAAGTACTAATATAGTTGGAGTTGTGTGTTCTGCAAAGTGTTCTAATGGAGGCTATCTTCAGGGATGTGTAGAATGATGGACTAGTTCAGAATTCATGCTCTAGGTAAAACAGAAAGTGGTCATATATGATTTAATAAAAACAATGCAGTTAAAGCCTTCAAGGAGCAGATAAAACTGTCTAAGTCTAATTCACTCTTCTCAATGCCTGAAGCAATATAATATGTGATTATGTGCAGTAGTAAAGGTTTTGAGCATCATGAAACCAGTCCAAATTTAGTGCCAGTCCAATAAAAATGAAATTAATGGCTACAGAAAAAGATACAAAGTTGGCTTATAATTGGATTATGGTTAAATGAGATTTTTAAAGAAGAAAATTAGGACATTGAATTGAGCAGGAGGAGAAAACATGATGAAAGAAAGTCCAGAAAGCATTTAAACCTCAGACAATGTTTTGATAATAAGAGTTATAAATGGCTCAGTATTCACCATAGATTCATAGCAATCTCATTTGTGGGAAGTGAAATGTGTTAGACAGGTTAAGTTTCTAAAACTGGCTGAGACAATTGTTTATGATGTTGGGTAAGTTACCTTAAGTTTTCAAAGATTTAGTGTCTTCATCTATAAAATTGGAATTTGTATTTACTGTGTCATGAAAATAAAATAGTTATATATTGGAAAATGGCTATTTCATTATTTGGTGTATAGTATATACCTCTGATAAATTTTTATTTTCTTTCATTTGCAACTTAATATAATTGGGATTGTTTATCCAGCTGTGATAGATTGTTTAGTATAAATATATCATGAAAGAATATTCTCAATTTTTTTGCGTGAAGTTCTTAGTAACTTGTGATAAAACTGTTTAATAATTATTGTAAAATCTAGTATCTATTGGCCACTGGGTTTGTACTTTAGATATCCTACTTGAGATATCACACTTAATACTCACAGTACTTTTACGCGTTATTACTGATATCCTCTTTCACAAACTTGATTAATTACATATAGCATGTAAGTGATAAGCCAGGACTAAAAACTAAGAATATCTCACTCCGAATCCATGACCTTTCACCACTAAATTATACTGCTTAATTGATACTTACCAGTGGTGCTAACATTTATAGTTTGCACATTGAAGATATGTTCATTTGAGAGAAAATATCAATAGACTAAGAAGTGAATATGACTGATTTTCATTCTTATTCTTTTTGAACTTGTCTAAGCAGGATATCCGTCTTCCTCTTGCAGTGTAAAATTGTATAAATATGCTTATTTGCAATATTGTTTCTAGGATTAAATGAAATTATGTTTGTGGGTTTGTGGGCACATTTGTATGTATAGTGTATAGCACAGAACTGTTCTTGATAGAGGGAGAAAATAAGCTGCCAGATTGAAATTATTTGAAACATAATGCCATACGATGACTGAAATAAGAAGGGAAGTACTTTATTTTAATTCTGGTAATAGCAGAAGAGTTGGAATTAAGAATTGTAAACTATTGTTGTTATTAGGTGCCATTGAGTCGGATCTGACTCATAGTGACCTTTTGTACAATAGAATGAAACACTCTCTGATTCTGTGCCAGACACACAATACTTTTCATATTTAAGCCCGTTGTTGCAGACACTGTGTCAAGCCATCTTGTTGAGGGTTTTCCTTTTTTTCATTGATTACTACCCTCCCAAACATGATGTCCTTCGCCAAGGATTGGTCGCTCTTGACAAGAAGCTCTAGGGAAAATATAAATATGGTTACTAGATAGCACACAATGACCAAAAAGAGCATAGACTGGAAAGGATTTGAACCTTAATGAAGAGAACTTGTAACTGAGTGAGATTCATGCTTATAAGGCTTTATGTCAGGGGTCATTTCCCAGTTCATATGACACCTGGTGGCATAATTCAAGGCAAAGGCATCAGATTTAGTCTCCTGAGGATTCAGTTGCTGAGGTTTCAGTCTAACAGAGGGTCTTGAAAGTGTGAGAGGAATAAAGGAGAAAAAAGCACAGGAAAGAAATTTCGACTCTGTGTATGAGTTCCTTGCAAATCTTTGGCTTATTCTTCCACAGTATTTACATAAAAGAGTCTCCAAACAATCTAAAACAATTCAGCAGCTGGGAAACTAAAAGAACTGAAGAGTAAGCTTAACAGTTGTCAGTCACAAGGGAGACAGACCGTTAAGTCTGTTGAGTCACATCAACTGCAAGAAATCATAATGACATTCTTCAGAGGAAAATAACATTATCTAGATTTATTATCTGCCATGTGTCTGTCAGCTTGTGCTGTAGGAACTTGCATGTTACTGTGATGCTGAAAGCTATGCCACTCATATTTCAGATACTAGACGTGCCACCCATGGTGGGCAGGTGTCAGTTGAGCTTCCAGACAAGACAGACTAGGGAGGAGGACCCAGAAGCCCACTTTTGAAACAATTAGCCATTGAAAACCCTCTGAATAGCAGAGAAGCACTATCAAATACAGTGCCAGACCAAGATCAACAAAACAAATAATAACAAGTTGTGGTACATATACACAATGGAATATTACTCAGCAATAAAAATAATGAAATAATGTCTTTGCAGGAAAATGGATGGAACTGGAGAATATCATCTTTAATGAATGAACACAGGTTCAAAAAAGAGAAATAATACCTTACATTCTCACTCATGTGGGAGCTGAATTTTAAAGGAAAAAATATACACATAAATAGATATATGAAAATGAACAATTAAACTTAGAATGAGGGTGGAAAGGAAGAAAGAGAATATTATTGTGATAGAATAAAGTATTTAAAATTCCTGATTTGGGTAATTGTGTTGTTAAATAAGAGACTCTCCTTGTTAGAAATATATACAAATGTATGCATATGTGGAAAAAGCAAGAGAAATTTGAAAATGATAGAGCAAATGTAGTAAAATGCAAGTAATTATTGCCCTGTAATCCCAGCGGTTTGGGAGGCAGAGGCAGGAGGATCGCAGGTTCGAGACCAGAGGCAGTCTGCGTAATTTAGTGAGACCCTGTCTCAAATAAACTAAAAAAATGGGCTGAGGGTGCAGCTCAGTGGTCCAGCACTTGAAGAGCATGCAGACGTGAGGCCCTGGGTTCAAACCCCAATACTGCAAAAAACAACAGCAACAATAAAAAATGTAAATAATTAATTCATCTTAGTAAAAAGATATACTGGAATCTTAGTACAAACTTCTATAACTTTGAAATAATGTTGAATAGAAATAAAAATTCACACTTTTTTCCATGACTATTTATATATTATTCCTATTTCTTTGGAATGCTGTGACAGTTAATCCCAAATTTTTAAAAGAAATACGCTTACTTCCTCATAAAATCAAAAATTATATTAATTAGAGGAAATTAAATCCATTATGACAAAGAAAAAAACTTATTATAAATATTTTAGATCTAGAACTTTACAAATTCTCAAGCACACAATTCAATGTCTTAACCTGCTGTGGTTATAGTGCTTTGTAGTTTCCTTAAGATTAAAAATACATGCATTTGAAGTGATGGGGTGGCTAGTGAAGGATGAAGTCAATTGAAAGAAAGCACTAATCACTAAGAATGTATTTGTTAATGTTAATGCAGCCATTAATGTTACTATGTGCTCATTAGAAAAATATTGACAGTACATATCCAAATGTTGTCATTAGAAAATATTGAATAGTAATAATATAGGAGATTGGCATGATCAGGAACACAAACATTTAAGTAATTATTTCTCAGGAAATCACTTCTTATCCTACTGACTTCTAGCCTTTCTCATTTAAACTTTTCAGTTTTAATTTCCTAGTATCATACATTAAATTCATGAACACTTTACCTGTAGTACAGCAAATTTGTTTGCGATACTTCTGAAACAGGGGCATGAATTTAGGTCCAATGCCAATGTAGATTTGCTTCTGGCCATACATACACATACATCTACTCTGCCTAAAAATGTAGCCCTTCATATTACTATTACTATTTCAATACTGAGCAACTTACAGATTATTTTTGATATATTTAGAAATATATGGGTGGTCTTTAATCATGAATTTATTTTATCACATAAGTACTAATTTAATACTAAGGTAAATTTTAGTGTACTTTTAAATATCACTTGAGATGTATTTTGTTTTTACTGACTGGCACAGATTATTCAAACTAAAAAAATTTTATTTACTATCTTCAATATACTTAAGTAGCATAATATATTTTTATTATATTCTAATATAAAAGATATCTGCTTTAATATCATATATTATCTATTATGCTTATTTTCTTAGAATAATTTGGCAAATTTGAATTATTTGGATTAACTATCAGCTAAACAATCAGATCCTGCAGCCATAGCCCTGTGGCATCAGGTCCTGTCAGATCTTGGAAGCTAAGCAGGGTGAAGCCTGGTTAGTCTTTGGGTGGGAGACAACTGCTTGGGAACACTAGAAGCTGTAGGTGTGGGAGAAGGACCTGGCAACCCCCTCCCAAAAATCTATCTGCCATTGAAAACCCTATGAACAGCAGAGAAGCACTGATAATAGTGTTTCCCCTGTTGTATTCAGAGTCGCTATGAGTCGGATACTGACTCAATGGCACCTAACAACAACAACAACGTACAATCAGAGCCTTTTAAAATAAATATATCAGAAATTAAAGCCAACATGTATTAATTTACATAAAAATATATATGTATACATGTCTTTCTTTTAGTCCTAAGGCACATTAAGTTTTTCTAAGTTGTTGGTGTCCACCAATAACTTCCTGAGAAACCAAATGAATGTTTAAATTACTACTTATTAGAAAATCTTATTTTTTATTAATTTTAATAATTTTGTCAAGTTCTCAACCATAGAGAAGCAAAAATCAAAAACTTTTGATTCCCTTTCTTGTGTGAAACTCAATTACAGTTCTGTTGCTGGGAATCAGGAATTTATTCCCCAAATGACAATATAGGTCAAGATCACCTTTATGCTTGTTAGAGAAGATGCTCGTCCAGAGACCTTTAGCTTAATGACCCAGGTTCTTCTGCATAAGTTACAACCTAGGACCATGGCAGGAGCTTTTGAAGCTTCATTAGCCTTTTAGGCCACCAGGGGAATGTTAAATTAACAAAAAAGGAAAAAAAAAGAAACCCTGAAGTCAGTAATCTCAAAGAGACCATGATGATATGTTGGCTTTCTAGTATTCCTTAGCTATGAAACACTTCACAGAGTGGTATTTTGGTAAATTTTGCCTAAATTCTGCTATCATTTAACTTTTGAACATGTCTAAATCAGTTAAACGGTGTCCCATGGTAATAACTTTTGATGCTAGACAATTACTATCTCATAATGATCATACTGAACTCGAAACACCTTCACTGCAATGTCGAAGTTGGCTCTAATAAGGTTGCAAAAGTAATTGAGGATAAAGAGTCTGAATGCTCAGAGAGAAATGAAATATGAAACTATGAATTTGGACATCATGATGACTGGTAAAAGAATGACATGGATGAGGTCACCCAGGGAGACTGTTTAGAATCAGAAATCTAGGAACCAGAAGACTTTCAAATCCCGAAAGCAGAGAAGCAAGAGATGTAATAGACCAGCCTGGAGAGAATAACATACAGAACTGGGAGATACATTCAGTTTTTAAAGTGACAAGTAGAGGAAAAATAGCAAGAATTAACTATTGGTATTGCATCAAGCCAAAAAACTTCTTCACAGCAAAAGGAACAATTAACAGAGTGAAGAGAAGCCAGCAGAATGGGAAAATATTTCCCACCTATTCATTGGACAGGGATGAAAATGTATGAATATTTCTAATATGTATTAGAATATATAAAGACCTCAAAAATAAAACAACAGAGAACAAATAATCCAATCAATAAATGGGCAAAAGAATTGGACAATTATCCAAAGTACAAGTGGTCAATAAATACATGAAAAATGTTCAACATTTTTAGTGTCAGGGAAATGCAAATCAAAACTACTTTGAGATTCTGTCTCACCCCAGAAAGAATGGCTATCATCAATAAAAACAAAACAACAACAACAACAAAAACTGTAAAGGTTCATGGCACAAATCTGTAATTCCAGTGATTTAGGAGTTGGATCACTAGTTGGAGGCCAGAGACAGCCTGTGCAACTTAAGAAGACTCTGCCTCAAAATATGGGGCTCTAACTATGGCTCAGTAGTAGAGCACTTTTTTAGCATGTGACCGGCCTTGGGTCCAATACACCAGTACTGAAAAAAAAAAACTTGGTAAGAATGAAGGTAAAAAATATATAACTTGTTATATACTGTTGATGGCACTGTAAATTGTTGTTGTTGTTAGGTGCCTTTGAGTCGGTCTCCAACTCATAGCGACCCTCATAGGGTTTTCAATGGCTGACTGTTTCAGGATTGCCTTGGGAGTGGATTGCCAGGCCCTTCTCCCATTTTTGTGGTGCTGGGAATTGAACTCAGGACCTCAGAGACTGCAGCACAGTGCTCTACCAACTGAGCTAAATCCCAGCCCACTGTAAATTAGTTCAGCCATTATTGAAATCAGTATAGAAATTCCTCAAACAATTAAAAATAGAACTACCATATGAATCAGCTATACCACTTCTGGGTGAGTATATACCCAAACAAATCAAAGTCAGCTTACTACAGAAATACTTGCATTCTCATGTTTATCACTGCACTATTCACAATAGCCAAGGGATGGACTCAGCCTAGGTGCCCATCAGAGGATAAATAAAGAAAATGTGGAATATATAAACAATGGAGTTTTTTCCAGCAATAAAGAAAAATGAAGTTATGCCATTTGCAGGAAAATGAATGGAACTGGAGATATTGTGTTAAGTGAAATAAACCATGCTCACAAAGTATCACATATCTTTTCTCATATGTGCATCATATGTGAATCATAATGAATTATGGATAACATTACAAAGACTGGGAATACCAGAGCACTTAATTGTGTTCATGAAAAATCTGTTCATGGCCCAGGAGGCAGTAGGTCAAATAGAATGAGGAGAACTGCCTGATTTAAAGTTAAGTAAGGTATGTGTCAGGTCTGTATCCTTTCACCATACCTCTTCAGTTTCTATGCTGAGCAAATAATCCGAGAAGCTGGAGTTTATGAAGAAGAACACACATCAGGATTGGAGGAAGACACATTAACAACTTGAACTATGCAAATGACAAAACTCTGCTTGCTGAAAATAAAAAGGATTTAAAACATTTATTGATGAAGATGCAAGAACACAGCCTTCGGTATGGATTGCAATTCAACATCAACAAAACAAAAATCCTTACAAATGTGTCATACACAACTTCATGATAAATAGAGCTAAGATTTTCGTTGGAATGGATTTTGCTTTACCTGGTTCTACAATGAACACTCATGGAAGCAGCAGTCAGGAAATCAAAAGACACATTGCCCTAGGAAAAGCTGTTGCAAAAGATCTCTTTAAAGTCCTGAAAAGTAAAGATGTCACATTGAAAACAAAGGTGTGCCTTACTTATGCCATGGTATTTTTAGTTGCATCACATGCTTGTGAAAGCTGGACATTGAGTAAGCCAGACAAGAAAGAACTGATGCTTTTGAATTATGATGCAGGAGATAAACATTGAGTATACCATGGACTGCCAAAAGAACCAACATATCTGTCCTAGAAGAAGTGCAATCAGAGTGCTCCTTGGAAGCAAGGACGGCTAGACTGCATCTTAGGTATTTTAGATATGTTATCAAGAGGGACCAATGCCTGGAGAAGGACATTATATCTGGGAGAGTGGCAGGTCAAGGAAGAAGAGGAAGTCCCTAAATTAGATGGATAGACAAGGTGACTACAACAATGGGCTTCCACATAAAAGATCATGTGCCTCGTACAGAACTAGGAAATGTTTCATTCTGTTGTACATAGGGTCTTAATGAGTAGGACTTGACTAAACGGCACATAACAATAATAATATGTGGAATTTAGAAAAAAAATACGTGAAAGTAAAAGGGTGACTACTTAGGGCTGTGGAAAGGAAAAGGAGAGAGGGAGGGGAAAAATAAGGAAGGTTAAAAAAATGAATGAATATGATAAAATTACATTATATGGATGTACAGAAATACAATGAAACCTATTTCTTTATATAATTAATATATGCTAATAAAGTGATGCATGGATCACAAAGGCCAATTATCTCACATATCTATTGATGTAGTTTATTCTTGGAATTTAGAAGCTTAGTAGATTCTTCAAAAGATAAATATTTCTGTGATAAGCTATGGCTTAAGCCAAATAACCATAAGCTGAATGATAAATATAGTTTAACAAATAATTATAATTTAGTGGATGTTTATGTCAAAAAATTTGCTGTAAAAGGAAAGTAAGTAGAATAATAAATAAGGTTATATTGAGCTTAGTACATAAAGAATTACATATCCTGATTGTCAAATCTTTGAAATTTTAACTTTTAAAACTTGAAGATTAATAGCAGCAGAGAATGTGGTGCACAGCTATTGCCTCAAGATTTCCTAATGTTCCTGTGACCCTAACTTCCCTGGACATGCTGTAAGGACTAAGAGACACCTCAGGTCCAATAACTAAAAGAAAGCTCTTGGTTCAATGGGAATTTCAGACCCTAACTCCACGTCTTGTAACAATGGACCATACTGATTATTCAGTCATTTTAATATCCGCTGAAGAAGGGAACACAAGACCAAAGAAGGTTGTGTTTTTTGGTCTTGTTTTTAAAGAGAGAGAGATTTGTATGTTTATAGAGTGAAACAGAATTGGACAGAAATGTAGATGTTGAAATCAAAAGGAGAGGAAGGCAGAGAAAAATCTAGGGTGCATAGAGGTAGACATTAGTTTGAGTGTGGAAGCTATAGTCATTCCTATGGGGCGAGAAGACTGGGAATGAATATTGTTAACCTTGTACATTGGTGGGTAGGAAAACGGTGTAGTTCCCAATCAGGACCCTGATTTTCTTTTTTTTTATAAATTAATACACACTGGCATCACTATGCAGAATGGCAATGGATCAGGAAATGGTAAGCATTTTCTATAAGTAATGTAGCCAGCTGATTTTATCAGCTGTCTGCTATCATTGAATATATTTTAAGCTAGGGATAAAATGCTAGTATATGTTTCACTCATTTAGTTAAAACATGTATCTCCAAAAAAGACAGACATGCTAACAGCATAAAAAATAGTCCTCTACCAATTCTCTGTGATTCTGTATAAAGATATAGTGAGATGGTGTTTAGTGATAGAATTTACAAAAATGTGATTATTGTATATGGTCCACACAGTAAACTCAATTTTTCTCACTCATCAATGCATAGTAGTTTTTTTCCTGTAGGCTATTGGGTAAATATTCATCTCATATTTTTGAGTAATTGCATGGTATTCAATACTATGCTTTGACTAAGTCAATTCAGTCATTTCTCTCTTGATGAATATTTAGATTTATTTTTGCCTACTTCAATATGTAGTGAGATCACATATATATGTAAATATATTGAGATTTCCTTGAAGATTGCTAAGCTTGAGGAAAGCTTAGATTTTTATATTTATATTCCTTATAATTTTGGTATTTTATTAGTTTCCAAAGAGTTCTAGCAGTTTTTATCTCACAGGTAATCCATGAAAACCCAATTGACCCAATCCTTTCCAGTACTAAGTAGGATTATTTCTACCTCTTTTGGGGTGGAGGGTAGAAATATGGGTCATTTCTGTTTTTCTTTGCATATTATAAAAAGTTAGTCCTGTGTAACTAAGAAGAATGTCTTAAATATAAACAAAGAGCTTCCTAACCGTAGAGAAAATAAGCTGTTTCAAACAGTCTCTCTTCCTGTGATGCAAGAATAGCCCCTGTTTTGTGTTTAGAAACCCATGCATACATGGTAGCCTACTATGTCAGAGCTGAAATAAGAATGTCATAAATGTGTGAGGAAGTAATTAATTCAAACTATTAAGATGACATTACTTCAGTCTGTATGGATTATTAATCATCATAGGAGGGGTGACAATGATTCCTTTTGAGATAGTCTGCATTCTGTATAGTTGAAGTCTCGGGGATTGCTGGTGAAACAGGTTCCCACATGACTCAATAATGAATAAAGTCTAAATTAGAGATGATGGCCATGGAAGTCTCCTGCCATGGTCTGGGATTCTCTCTCACTAGATTTTAGGAGTTTTGAGATGAGGGTCTTTGTCTTACTCATCTTTCTATTTATCAGCCATTTGTATTATTTGACAACTAGCTGACACATAAGTGATACTCAATAACAGTTGAGTGAATGAAGTATGTGCAGGTGATGGAGTAGGCTAGCTAAATCAGATTGGGGAATGTGCAGCTGTCAATGTGCACTGGCAGTTATAAATCCTGGGAAAGCTCTATTAAGGGCTTCCAGATATAATGCAGCTTGCAAAGAGTGAGAAGGCCCTTTCTTAAAACCTTCTGGGAATAAAACAGGACAATAGAATACACAAACGAAATGTGAGAGTAAAAGAAACAACAGCCCTGCTTGATTCCCTCTCCTGAAAGGTATCCACATTTGGCCATGTGATTTCATATTTATGATATTTGTTTACACACCATCCAGGATACACCACTGAAGAATTTAAAGTTTGGGGTTTCTAATACTAGTGCACAATGATTTATAGATTCTTATTTTTGTGCTTTTAAAATATATTTAGATGCTTTTACATATTGACAAATATTTCAAGTATCAATTTTAAACACTTGGGATACATTCTTGAATTAAAAGTAAATGCTATATTAATTAGAAAGTTGTCTACTGGTAGGTCCAGATGTGCCTCATTTTAAAAACTCTGGTAGTAAGCCAGGCGCGGTGGCGCATGCTTATGATCCCTGTGGCTCGGGAGGTGGAGGCAGGAGGATCGCAAGTTCAAGACCAGAGTCAGTCTTCATAACCTATCAAGACCCTGTCCCAAAAAATTAAAAAAAAAAAAAAAAAGGGCTGCGGGGGTAGCTCAGTGGTTCAGCACTTGCAAAGCATGCCAAGTGCGAGGCCCTGGGTTCAACCGCCAGTACTGCAAAAAACAAAGAAACAAACAAAAACAAAGAAACAAACAAAAAAACCACTCTGGCAGTGCACTGCTTTAGAAATTATGTCATCTCATAACTGTAAATATATCCCTGTGAACCAGAAAAATGTGATGATAATATTTTGAATTGATTATTACCTGGTACTTCTAGAATTGTAATATGTGTGTGTGTGTGTGTGTGTGTGTGTATACACACACACATACATATGTGTGTAATTGTTATGTATATATATATATATATATATATATATATATATATATATATATGAGCTGGGATTTAGCTCAGTGGGCAGAGTGCTGAGCTGCAGTCTCTGAGGCCCCGAGTTCAATTCCCAGCACCGCAAAAATGGGAGAAGGGCCTGGCAATCCACTCCCAAGGCAATCCCGAAGCACTCAGCCATTGAAAACCCTATGAGGGTCACTATGAGTGGGATGCCAACTCGATGGCACCTAACAACAACAACAACAACAACAACTATCTATCTATCTATCTAGATAGATAGATAGATAGATAGATAGTATATATAATAAATATAATAAATTATAATATATATATGTGTGTGTATACACACACACACACACACACACACACACACACACACACACACACATATATATATATATTTACAGAAGTGTGAAAACTGGTCTATCTACAGATGCTAATACACACAGAAAAACCTGTATATGAATTCTGAAGGAGCCAAGGGGGAAGAGCCTTTTCACATAGACGGATGAATTAGAATACTTAAATGACAGGGAAACCACTACATTTCTTATTGGAAAAATGGATTTCTACTGCAGGGCAAGAAAATATTAAAAAAAAAAAAAAAAAAAAAAACTCAAGTAGGCTATAGCCCTCAATGAATCATGTCATAAATTGAATGGGAAGAGAACCTGAGCATGTCTTAGAGAATATGGAATGAGAAAGTGTCCTGCAACATCAGTCATGCTAGATAAAGAAAAATACCTTATGCCAGCAAAGAGAGCTTCTGGGCTTGCAATAGAAAATTGAATGGTTACGTTTAAGTGATTGCTTCAGTAACTTTTTAAATAAAAAATTTATCTGTTTTTAAAAGTAATATGTTATGCTAAACGCTATTCATGTCTCCTAAGTTTTGCACAATGTAAAGGTTATGGATAGAAATTCAATCATCCTAAAAGTAGTCTTATGTAGTTTGGACATGTTGTCAGGAGAGACCAATCCCTGAAAAGGACATCATGTTTGGGAGAGTGGTGGGTCAATAAAAAAGGAAGACCCTCATCTAGGTGGATTGACACAGTGACTGCAGCAATGAGTTTAAACATAAAAAGAATTGTGTGCCTGGCACAATATCAGGAAGTGTTTCTTTCTCTTGTATACAGGATTGTGATGAGTCATGTTCTGTTCTGTTGTGCATAGGGTTGCTATGAGTCAGACCCAACTTGACAGCACCTAGCAACAATAAGTAGTCAGCTTTAACAAAATGGCCAATGAATGATACTAATGGTATTTATTGTTTGCAGAATTATCTTAAGATATATAAACAGGATTCATGTCAATAATTTAGAATAGCTTAGAAAGCCAATTTAAAGGAACTAAAAAGAAAGGAAAGAAGGAGAGAAGGAGGGAAGGAAGGATACTCAGTAGAATGAGGTAGGGCAAACATGAAATATAATGACAAGCTACTTCAATGAGTCTTTGAACACATGGGAAGCCCAAAGTATTTATTTTGTCAAGATGTGTTGTTTTAGCCATATTGTGTTGTCAGCTGTACTTATCGATTCATACGCTCCACAGCATAACAGAAGTTTCATTTTGTTCCAGGGAGGACTAACCATTTTGAAGAAGTCTTTCAAATTTCGCTTCCATCTTTCACTGTGTCTGTGTGGACAGGACCTTATTCTAGTGCAGAAATTTTGACTTTCCCTTCAACTTTTGTCCGTGTCATGTATCCCTAAGCCTTGATATATCAGATAGTGTTCTAAGATTCAAAAAATGTTTCTTTCTGGTTTATAAGTATTTGGGCTTAGAGCAAAGAAATGACAACTCATTTACCTGGTTGATAGTATTAACGAAATAAAGGCAAAGTAACTGATTTAAAAACAAGAAACATTTCAAAATACTTTATTCAAAAGGTTATGTAAAATATTTTGTTTTTAAATGCTCAAAAATTCTATAATTTGAGTTATCTGGCTATCAATTGTTGTTGTTGTTAGGTGCCTTCGAGTCGATATTCAACTCATAGCGACCCTCATAGGGTTTTCAATGGCTGATTGCCTTGGGAGTGGGTTGCCACGTCCTTCTCCCATTTTGCGGTGCTGGGAATCGAACTCGGGACCTCAGAGACTGCAGAGCAGTGCTCTACCAACTGAGCTAAATCCCAGCCTGGCTATCAATTATGAACAATTATTTTGTTTATGGTTTTTCAAGGGAAGATGGGGAAAATTTAACCTATCAGAATATCTATTTACATATGGAAATTTTATGGTTGTTCGAGACTTTCAAAACATGATCTGAAGCTAATATTAAACATAATGAGAAATAGGGCCAGGAGTGGTGTTGCATGTCTCTAATCTGAGCACTCAGGAGGTAGAGCAGGTGGATTGTGAGTTTGAGGCCAACTTGGGCTGCATTGTGAGTTGAGTTCAAAGCTACTCTGGGATATAGAGTGAGATCCTGTCTCAAAAAGTCAAGCCCAAAATCAACCAGACAAACACACCCACCTCACTGCTCTTTAAAAATTGAATTGCCTTTAATGATACATTTTAACAATGCAGGTAAATGGACTCCTCTTAATATCCTAAAATGAAAGTGGATTAACATGATGTGAATTGTATCATCTTGTACTAGATAATGATTTTATGATTAGAGGTATTATTCCTTTGGCAATATTTCAGTGACTCTTTTACTTAGGATATGTACAAGGTGCAATCAAAAAATGTGAATGTTAAAAAAGTTAGTATAGTAAAAGTCGCATTACCCTTAATGCCCTCAAAAGATTCCCCACAGGGTTCAACACATTTATCCCACCATTCTTGCCATGTTCTGAATAAGGTCTAGAAGACCTCTTTCATGAGTATGTTTAGTTAAAAGTAGGTTCAAGTATATAGTACTTTGGAAAAAACTGGGGCTTTAATTATCATCCCTTATGTTGTTTCCACCTAATTATCTTTCTGTATTGGCTGAAGGATGTATATTGAGGCATGAAATCAGTGCATAATTAAATGAGCATATGAGAAACTTTATTCTACACCAAAGAAATTGTGAGACTCCCCATACATATGAAATCTACACATGGCTGGATGACATTTACATAATAGCTAATACTCACCCTTGACATGCACATGTGGATTACTAAATCAAGTAAGCAAACCAAATTCTATTATATAATCACATTAATGTCACAGCCTCTCAGGTTAACACATGACCCTAAATTACATGTTTATGCTAAAGGAAAACACAGCAGAAATGATACAATCTTTGTAATGTGTTAAATGTTCAATCTCATTCTCTCAGTGAAACAATTTTGATTTGAATTTAAGAGTATGATTGACATTTTATCTCATTAATTATGGGATTAGTAAACTGATATTTCCTTGGGATGAAAATAAACATGTAAACTGAATTTCATGTTCAAGTATAACTTGAGTGTAACTCAAGTATAGCTTGATATTGAGCATAACTCAAATAAACTATACAGCTTTGGGAAACACAGATCTTTTGTGAAGTGTAAGGTCACAGAAGGAAATGCATGCATGCTTATACTTCTCCATAATTAAGTTTTGAATGGCCTTTTACTGAATACGAACTGAATGAGGGATCTAAGCACAATGTCTAGCACTAGGATATCTCTGCAAATATAGCCAAATGACATTCCTGTCATCAAATTGGCCAGTCTCATCTCAAATCCTTTAAAGAAGGTTTTGGAGCTACTCTAAGGAAAGATAATGAGTTTCAAAATTTCTGGGAATTAAAGTAACATTGGGAAAATGAACATTAATGAAAAAATATATATTTATCTTGATAATAAATCATTGGAAAAAGTTCAACTAAAAGGATGTATACTTCATTAGAATTCTATGCAGCTAAAATACATGCAAAAATATGGACAATTTATCATATTATTGGAAGTAGATATTCAAAAAAAGATTCCATTGTGGATAGGTATTAAATAGATTTCTAAATATACACTTAATATATTGGAAGCTAAATGGGGTCAGGCCTGGTTAGTACTTGGATGGGAGACTTCCTGGCAACACTGGGTGCTGCGGGCTTGGGAGAAGAACCTGGCAGCCCACTCCCAAAAAACAATAAGCCACTGAAAACTCTATGAATAGAGAAGCACTGCCAATAGTGCTCAGCATGGCACAGTATTGGTGAGTGTTTCTTCTGTCGTGTACAGGGTCGGTATGAGTTGGACCTGACTTGACAGCATTTAACAACAGCAATAATAGGGTACATCCCCCCACACACATTCTCTCTCTCTCTCTCTCTCTCTCTCTCTCTCGTAGATTGAAATGTATTATGGCCTTTATTGTAAGTATGTCA